>NJDD01005176.1:159156-235379 GCA_002245505.1 Calephelis nemesis | reverse complement strand
AACCCGGCACATTTCCAATCTCGAGCAACCCTATTTTTAATTGAAAATACACATTTCTTATTTTTTTGTTGCCCGACCCGGAGATCGAACCCGGAACCTCAAGAAGTCAAGTCCGACGCTGAACCGCTACACCACCGAGGCGACAGATCTTAGAATATTTAAGTAACTTAACTTCAACTTCACTTTTTGTTATTTCACAATGTTACGAAAGAAACGAGTTAAAATTAAATCATAGCAATATTTGACAAAACAATTTACATTTCAAGTGTTTTTCTCATATTATATTGCAATTTATAAATTGTAAGAGGACCTTGAAATACTAAACAAAAAAGTGAGCAATCCAGCCCAAAAAAACAATTTTAGTGAAGAGTTGTACCTAGCACTAGACCTGTGTTTATGTGAAAACCCAACCTTAATAAATGTTCAATAAGAGCATTTTTCTTCGAGTCGGGCCGAGTCTATTCAGTAGAATAGACCATCTGAATCTCTGCCAGGCAGCTCCCAAAGAGGCGAGCCCTGGTTAAAATATAGGTCATCATTGACATGACCACTGGTGTAAGAGTGCAGCAACTTAACCGAGGATTCAAAGCCTTGGCTATTCCTACCGCCATAATGACTCTCATGTTCCGGTCGGGAGGGAAGAGAAGCCACTAGACATGCACAATAGTCCTAACATTTCAGCCACAAGACAGCATCGCCATAACATTTATGGTATCTATAAAAAAGTATCTTCACGCCCATATCCTCGAAGACGTAGACAGAAGGCACAACCAGGGCACCTACGACTAGCCGAACACTCTAAGTCCCACAATGTGATAGGTGGCCAGCCTATCGCCAACCGGGCACATATCCAATCCCGAGCACAATCTTTTTGTTTTTTATTAGAAGATTGGAAAACCCAAATTTTTTGTTGCCCGACCCGAGATTCGAAACCGGGACCTCATGCAGTCAAGTCCAACACTTGAACCGCTAGACCACAGAGGCGATGGTATCTATAAGCCATAGTTATCTCTTACCATGAGAGCCATACGCTTATTCTCTTAGCTCTCATATTATTGAAATAAGGTGTCACGGTGGCTTCACTGTCTTTTAAACATGTCTGATGCAATAAACATTTACTATAATACCGTTATTCAAATCGATGAGGCCGCAAAAAAAACATTCCACATAAATTAGAGGAAAACAACAAATGTACGTGGTGGGAGGTGGGTACGTGACTTCAAACCCATAACGCTAAAGTGACACCCGTTAATGCTTTTGTTTTTAAAATGTTCTTTACGTTATAAATCATGATAGTAAGAGAAGAAAGGAATTTTCCTGACCGCCGTAGAAGCCGTTGTCTGGCAGTTGTTGTCGCCTCTGTAGTCTAGCGGTTCAGTTGTTGGACTTGACTGCTTGAGTTCCCGGGTTCGAGTCTCGTGTCGGGTAACGGAAGGAACATTGGGTTTTTTCTAATTTTCTAATTAAAAAATGTGGCTCGGGATAGGATATGTGCCCGGTTGACGATAGGCTTACCACCTATCACATTGTGGGACTTAGTGTCTTCAGCTAGTCGTGGGTGCCCTGGTTGTGCCTCTGCCTACGTCTTTGGGGAAGCCGTTGTGAAACTGTTGCTACTACTACTACTACTACTAAAAAAAAGTATCTTCACGCCCATATATAATACTTCTGGATATTAATATATTTTCATATTAATATTTCTGGAGTATCGCAATCAACTAAAAAAACTCAGGCTCAGGGCGTTCTCTACATTAACTGGTACGGCCCTGTCTCAGACGAGGCATGCAGAAACGAGTATTATGGGTAAAAAAACCTACATTATTTACCTGTTAAAATACAAATTACCTAAACATGGGATTCCCCAACTTTTATTTACAAATTACTGGATTAATTGCGCAAATAAAAGAGTAAACAAGATATTTTTCAAAAGAAGGATAAAAAATACTGGACCCAATTACATAATTCAGAGTGTAGCAAAAACACTTTCAAAAATAAATAAATATAAGGATCGTTAAAAATTTAAACATTTTATTCGTTTAATAAACAAAATCCTAATAATTTGACAATTAATGGGGATACTAGACGACTGTAAACACTGGTTGTAAACATTGCTTTGCATCCGTCTGGACCGTATATTTAATCTAAAATTTATAATAATCTGTGGTCTGGCGGTCCGGCGTCGGACTTGACATCTTGAGGTCCCGGGTTCGATTCCCTGATTGGGCAACAAAAAAATACAAAATGTATATTTTCAATTGTCAATCAAATCTAATGTTTGTCTAAGATTGGACATATCCAATCCTAGACAAATATCGCCCGGTTGGCGATAGGCTTGCCACCTATCACGTTGTGGGACTTAGTGTCTTCGGCTAGTCGTTGGTGCCTTGGTTGTGCCTCTGCCTACTGCTTTAGGGATATGGGCGTGAAGGCACTTTATAATAATTTGAAGATGGAAACAAAGATTCCTCTACGTTTACTTTTGTTGTAAGGCGTGTTTACAACCGTCTATAACGTCTTTGACATTTCGTCAAACTGATTACGAGTTCGATCCACGTGCTAAAATGTCCATTAAAGTCATTCAAGTCAAAAATCAACCTTAGACCTTTTGACGAGCAAGCAAACTAACCACTAGGCTATTGAAACAAAAGAAGGAAAACGACAAACAAAAACCTCGCTACATTTAATCAAGTGGTACAATTTCCTACGAATCTTATAAATGGTACGATTGCCAAATTCTCGGAACACGTTTAATACTGGCGAAGTAACGTCACCATGACGTCACCCGTTCATAAATTACATCTAAGAAGTTGTTTTTATATTGATTGAATAAAAACTAAGAAATGCTTTGTTCATACATTTTCTCTGTCACCGTTAGCCACGTGATGGGTACTAGTTGCACCTATGCATATACTTTAATCAATAGAAAGAGTCATTCGTTTAAATTATTTTGACCAGACCAAAAAATTAAAATAAAGTGTTACAATGTCTATAACCAACCAATAGATTTAGGGAATGATAACAGAAAACAGCCAGAGAATGATTCAGCACTGATATTGTAATAATTACTGTTCAATTCAAAACACTTCTAATTTATATCTTTGGAAGTAACTTTTCAGAGTATTTAGACATATTTATAATTAACAATGACACGTTAAGTTTATTTTCTTTAGGCATGTTTATTTATAAAATTATCACGGACCGTGAAAATCTATAGCGGTACATCTAGCGCCATCTCTCATGATCTATAAGAACTGCTTGGATGTAGGAATAATAAACATATTACATCATCATTCACAATAACTGCTAAACGTTGTTTCTATAGTTAAGTTTATTTAAATACTTATTTGTTACTTTCTACGTATTCCTTAAAAACAAAACATGCAAACATTAGATTGTAAAACAATAGATACCTAGGTAGATAATACATAATATGTAATCATAATGAATATTCCTACCTCAAACATTCTAGAAACTCTATTATAATTTGCAAAAACATATGTAAATTACCATTTGAATGATAATAGGTTTAAACGGATATTCAATTCTTTTAAAAAAAAAACACTTTGAGTATCACTGACATCAAGATCATTACTTGGGGTCTTGTATCCGATTGATAAGAAGATAAACATATGTTATAACTTAAGTCGAAGCGAAAATAAAATGACAATTTTGACAGTAAAATAAGAAAAAAAAATCACAAACATAATATTTTACATTAAAAAAAACAAATCTGCTTTACACTTTCCAATTTTTTAGAAAGTATTTAAAATCTTAACTATCACCACGCAAAACAAAAATGTTTCTGTATTAATAGTATATGGTAAATAATGAGATGAATCACTCACCACTGGCTTATTATATTCATCTGGCTGGTAATCGAACATAGTGGCGAACATGAGACTGTCGTCCTGGTCGCTGGTAAGAAGGTGATACGGAACCAACTGAGACATGAAGGCTGTTTTCACAAAATACGTCCAAAACAAAACCCGCTGAGGGCTCAAAACTTGCAAAAAAAGTCAAAACTTTATTCGCAGCGTGACAACTCACTGTCTGATAAGAAAATGACTCATTCAATATGTCCTATCAGAATACGTTCACGTAGCTAGAATTTTATATAAGACTGAGTCAGATCGCGTGCTGGCGGCCGGTTTTGTACGTTCTGTAGTAAGAGCACGGCGCACGCGCTAAATTCAAATCCGTACCAAAATGTCGTATGTGACTTTACTATCTCAATTCGCCAACTGTGAACTGAGCCAAACTTTATAGTCTAAGATCCGAAGTAAGATCGACCTACACCGAGCTGATAAAAGAATGAAACCGGTTTTAAAGCAAATTTAGTATATCAGAAAAAATATTAAAAATGGATTGCCTAAAAAAATCCTGGAGAATTTTTTTTAGTGTTTTTTATTATTTAATTGGTACATTATTATATAAAGTTGCAGAAGTTGGGTTGCCTGATATATATCTGGATTGCCAGGTATAAACAGATAATATAGAGTTGCCTGAAAAAAAAATTGGAAACATAAAACACATTTTTCAAAATATTACAAAAGGTTCGTTCCAGGATTTGTTTAGGCAACCCACTTGTAATATGATCGCTAATATACTTACTTGACTATAGAATATGTTTTATTCTATTACCAGCTCGGTGTAAGTCGATTTAGGTTCGGATCTTCTACTATTATGAAAGATAATCAGTTTTCACATACGATGATTCAATAAATACTTTTCGAATGAGAGGCGTAAGAAGTAAATATTTTGATTCTCTTACTGTTATTTATTAGCGAAATTTTTTTGGCAGAAGTCGTGGATTTTTGGAATTCGGAAAAACGGAAATACGTGGAATACCATTTGCTTCAGTCAGTATCTTCATTATGGGAAATTTAAATGGTTATTTAAATAGGTTAATGGGAATTGGAAAAAGGAGCCGGTGAACTAACTTTTTCTTGGGGTCTAACATTCCGGCCTCAGTTTGGCAACACATCATTACCGCCTTTGGTGTCTAGGCGGCGTAAATTTCTTACCATCAGGAAATCCGTCTGCTTGTTTGCCTTTCAATATAAAAAAGACACCATTGTGAAAAAAGTTAGTAAATTATGACTGAACGAAAACCTGACTAACAAATTCATACAGGAGAAATAAAACCTAAATTTGATACATATTGATAATAATAATAATTCTTAATTGGGTTACTATTTGATGACAATCCCCCAACAGCCAGACGCTTTACAGTTTAACAGTCGCATCTAGGGACTGACTAAACTAACTGACTAAAACTGACTTATTATGACATAATTGATATATCTGAGTGCGGTCCTTAATCACTTGAACCTATTTTTATATAAACTCCAGCTCTCCCGGCTAACTTCGTTCTATCCGTGCAGTTTGTGTGAGAAAAGTTAAAATGTCATTTTTCCTAGTTTTCTCACAGTTTTTCCATTTACCTTTCTTTTAAACCCTCCCTGGCCCAGAATAAATAATTTGAAATACACAAAATTAGCCAAATCGTATCAGACGTTCTCGAGTTATAGCGAGACTAACGAACAGCAATTGGTTATTATATATTATATAAAAGATTGTTGCTCGATTCCTACCAAAGTAACGACTATTCCATAGACCCTAATTAATTTATAAGAAAAACCTAAAAATCTTCCAACTTTTCTAAAAATAACTAAGCTATGGATTGCATCCATGTAATGCAATCTATTGGGATGGATCCACCCCGAGCTAAATAATATCACAAAGCAAATCATATCATGACGTATAATATCACAAAAAAAAGTAAATCAGCTTGTGATGATCACGTTTACAATATTAATGAATCAATATAAACTAAGAGTAAATAAACTATTAGAAGAAGAAAGGAAGAAAACGCTTAAATGGTACCACGCTGTCTGATGATCTAACTACATGACATAAACAAAATTATCAAACTATTTCGTATGAGTATTCGATTATTTCGAATTTACCACGAATAAAGGAAATATCGCAATCCTGGATGTGATAAAAATGATAACAAAATATAACAACTTTCCTCGACTGAATTACGTAGAAAACATGTAAGAAATCACGTATTTCTTACTAAACTGGCTAACTAAATACGCAAATATCATACATCATTACATAGTATAAACGTTTTCCGCTTTCCGTCCATATGTATGCTTGAATCTTTAAAACTACGGAACGGATTTAGATGCAGTTCTTTAAAAGCATGCCCTGATTGTGCCTCTGCCTACCTCTCCGGGCTATGGGGGTGAAGATACTTTTTTTTTCTTTTTAAAAGGTAGAATAATTTAAGGGGAAGGTTTATATAATAAGTTTTTGTAAAGATAGAAGATTGCAAACCCATATCTTAATTCTTATAACATTTTTTTTAAATAGAAAAAAAGACAAGTTTTTTTCGCCGGATCTTTTAAGTGAGAAGGCGCAGTCTGATCCGGTGACAGATTTTAGAATTATATGTATAGACACACCCGTAGTTTTCATTTTAATAGCCGCAGGACAGCAAAGCATCTATAACATCCATGATGTCTACAGGCCAAGGTTATCTCTTATAAGAAAGCCGTATGCTTGTATCCGGAACTTTCACAAAAAAACTTTGGATCGCGTGAATTATAAATAAATAAAAAACCCCTGCTACGCAAAACTGAATCTCAGTCCAAAGTAAGCAAATTATATGCTTGTGTTATGGGTGTTAATCGACTAGTCTAATACATAGAAATACGTAAATAAATTTAATGAATATTACACCCGAAAATGCAGGCACCTAAATGACCATCACGCAAACGCTTGCCCTCGTCGGGAATAGAACCCAAGCCTCGCGGTTGGTCGGTAGAGTTAGGCGTCTACGCTAGCCACTCGACCAACAAGGCGATCATTATTAATTACCGTTAGAAGATTCATCGCATTTTTCATCTTTTTTTTAAATGGCTAATATTTTGCTAACCGCGAGGTTTTTACAACTTCACCGGGCTATTTTATTTTTTTTTTCTTTTTTTCTATATGTTGTCTTATCGATGGCAATGAAATCAGGAAGCCTCGATTCCACATAGAACCAACAGTCACGTTTATTAATTTCGTGATAAGTTGGATCCAACCTAAATCTAGCCGAGTGACGTCATGTTTATTAAACAGCAGCCGATTCGTGGAACACTACACTCGCTAGCTGGCCGCGTTCGCGTGATCGTCGGACTTACGGCGTCCTTGACCTTTATTATATCTGGATTACATGGTGTGTTATTGAGATTTTATTGTAGCCATTAAAATATATTAAATTGTTATTTCTCATTTGTTTTAATTGAAATAGGTTAATGTTATCCATACTAATATTATGAATGCGAAAGTGTTTGCTTGAAAGTTCTGCTGAAACTTCTCTTACCTACGAAGTGGTGTTATGGGATATATAGTGTGGAGACAGTTAGGAAGGTGGACAGTAACAAATTTTTTTTTGATACTGGAAGGCAAACAAGCAGACGAATTTCCTGATAGTAAGAAATCCAAGTCGCCTAGAGACACCAAAGGTGGTAGTGGTGCATTGCCAACCTGGGTGCGGGATGTTAGGCCTCGAGCAAAAGTAAGTTTACGGGCTACCTTACCTTCCAGACAGGGAAACCGAACAAAGGCTAGCATTGGACGTTATGGTGTCAGGAATAAGTAAGGCGGTGGTACCAACCAGGGTGAGTCGCTGCGAAACTCTACCACCTAACGGTCACCGTGTTAGTGATGGGAAGCCTATGCTCTCCTTTTACGAGCTGCCTGGCAGGAAGACAGATGGTCTATTCTGCAAAGGAGCCCGGAACAACACGGGGAATCTTCACTTGTAAGTGAAGAGTTGTAAGTGATACTTTTTTCTTTTATTTAAGGAGAAATCTGCAGATAACCAACCCTTACAGCTTAGCTAGCACAAATAATGTTTATCAGCTTTCGCTGTTACTGTCAGAAAACTTTCTATTTAGAGATAGATAACAATATAATATACCGTATCCGTTTCCTGCTAGGCTTTTGTAGCCTTGAAGATAATTACATTTTACTTGAGACCAACCAACTGCGGTTTGCAAGATTTAGTAGTATATCTTGGCCTTGAAATAGAGAAGTTTCCTGATTTTAAAAATACACGCAGTGCATTTCAAGCACAATGCAAATCTAAACCTTACTCACTTTTCTGCACATTCACACAAACGTGAGCTTCGACGAGGCCCCTAAGGGATTTTCGCGCTTCTGGTAGCGAGTGCCAAGACGAATGGTCAAGTTATTTGTTTCCGCAAACTTTTTAAAAATCCGACCAGCGTATTCGTCCTTTGATTTTGTTCGCCACGGAGGGCGCTCCTCAGTACCCCTCTCTGTCCAAGAGGGGACACGAGGAGCGCACACAGGGTGGTGTGCCATTTGGCCCGCGTGGGATGGCGGCTGCACGGCCCGCGGAGTAGGAGGGCGGGCTTTCCATCTAGCCCGCCCGGTCGATATGGGGTTGCGGCAGGTACGTAGGTGCCTGTCACAACTGGAACCCCTGAAGTGGTGTATGTTGTGTCTCCGTGCACCACTTCCGACGGATTGCGGCCCCTTTTAAGTGGGGCCGCCAGAAGGGGATTGGCAGATGCAGCGCCGCCGGGGCAGCGGATGTGTGCGAAAGCGTTCCCGCAGCCCCGGTACCTAGCGAAGGGGTGGACACCGTGGGGTTTTAGTCGGTAAGAGTCCGACATAACCCGTCACTTCCAGCGAAAGTGTCGGGTATCCATGAGGATTTCCCCACGGAAAAAAAAAGATGCAGGGTAATATTTTTCGAGCTTATGTATGTTTTTCTATTTATTTGGCACGCAAAGACGGCTGGACTGTTTTTGACTAAAAATGTCTCGTTGGATTTGTCAGAATACTGGAAGATATGTAGGCTATATAAACTTTCTACCAAATAATATAAATAAATATAGAAATGTAGGTATCAAATGAAAGCTAGTAAATATATTATGGCTAAGATATGTGTATCATAGGTAGGTTAATAGCGGTTATTATTATAGGCTAGATAAATAAAAACTAACTATTATTTAAAAAAAAACTTTAAATTATAATTTGTTTTATTTACGATCGTTTTGAGGAAGTCTTACATTTTGATGATTACTGAATTACATATAGTAATTCAGTAATAAGATACGACTTAAACTAACAGCTTCATGTATTTTTGTCATACAAACTTGGTTTGTTGAGATAAGTATTAAAATGGAGTATAACGAAAATACACGCCAAACACCTGCTCTTCGTCACTAATGGGTGAAGTATATATGAAAGAAAACAAAAAAAACACTGAAAAAAGATTGCAATCAAAACACGTATGCATCAAAAACCTAAACATAATTTTAATACGTATTACGTAGCATGAAAGAGAAAAAAACCGGTTCGCACTATTAGTCCAACACTAGGCAGTAGGCATAAGGTGTAAAACAAATATCGCATGTGCGTGTGCGCTGCGGTTTTCCGCGAACTCGTGACGTCAGAGGCGGTAGGTCATCGCCTTCTATTCGCATTTTCCTGTCCCTTGTAATCCTATGTAATTTAACGAACGTATAATTTAATATTGTAACCATCATTTAATCAAAGATTAAGTTATTGTTAAGTTCCAGGTTGTAGATCACATCAGATAGGTAAGACGGGAAAACAAATAGCTGAAATTTTATGTCTATATGAATTTTGTTTTCATTAATAATATTTGTAGGCTTCTAGATCAGTAGTTCTATTCTATTATAATTTTTAAGACGGTATTTATGATTTGCCGTATTCGTATATCGACCGTATTAAGTATCTAAATCTGCAAAAACTTAAAATAAAACATGATTAAATATGTAATCGTCATCATCAAAGTATAAATCTCAAATGTGCCACATCTTTCAACGAAGGCTCTTACTACAAAACCAGTAAAAAAACAACACAGTGCCTAAAATAAAACGTAGTTGGTATCTACCAACCAGTAGTAGATATTAAAAGTGTTGCCCCCGGTTTCGACCGCTTATTGAACTTAGCTCTCCCGCTAGAATCTACCTAGATATAGAGATAAAAAAGTAGCCTGTCTTTATCGTGTCTATATACCTATTTCCTTGCCAAAATTAATTCAAATCTTTAAGTTTAAGTCGCCTCTGTGGTCTAGCGGTTCAGTTGTCGGACCTGACTGCATGTGGTCCCGGGTTCAATTCCCGGGACGGGCAACAAAAAGAAAATTGGGTTTTTCCAATTTTCAAATTAAAAAACCTTGCTCGGGATTGGATATGTGACCGATAGGCGATACAGGCTTGCCACCTATTGCACTGTGAGACTAATGGCCGATATTAATAATCAATCCTTATCCAAAACTTGCTGTCCAAGATTTTGCTTTTTCAAAGATTTTGATCCATTTTTATGTTATCGCTTGCCAATAACATATCTGTGGACAGGATAAATATGGCAATTAGGTATGGAATAGGCCGGCGGATACGCATCTATCTAAATTGCTTGAAAACCATTAGATTGAGATACATTATTAACATTGGCCGTTAGTGTCTTCGACTAGTCGTGGGTGCCCTGGTTGTGCCTCTGTCTACCTCTTCGTCGGTTATGGGCGTGAAGATATTTTTTTTAAATCTTTTAAACAATTTTTATGAGAAAATGGAACATACAAATTTTAATTGTAAAATGGAATTGAAATACAAATTCCGCATTTATAGTAGGTACTAGTAATCATTTGTCGGCGTTGGTGTGTGACGACTTTACCGCCCGCTGGTGGTAATTTAGTAGATCAGGTTACCGGATTATTCCACTATTGCTGTCACTCGCAACTGGGTAGTTGGAACTGAATTTCAGCAAATGACTTTATTTAAAGAAGGAGGAGGTTTCAAAATATGAGAGAGCTAAACAAGTAATATTCTAGAAAACAGTTCTTACAATTTGTGATTACTATATTTTACTGGTTGAGCCGACAGATATTATCCTGTTCTAACTATCACAACTGCTGACAATAATTAAAAAACATAAACTAAATATATCAAAATTGGTCTTTCAATTCATATGTAATGCGACGACCAAGAGAAATAAATTTAAACATGAGAAAGATAGATTATAATAACAATTTGTAACAGCGAGATCCGAGAAAGAAGGTGATTGAAAGTGTTTGTGTTAGATAAAAGAAACGGCATGCTCCGTTGGGTCAATCATGTGGAAAGAATGACAGATGATTGATTATAGATTAGATTGGATGTAGGTACCAGGGGAAACCTAGTTTGACATTCTACAAATCGCTATATATATACATATATAATATATATATTATCCGAGGATTGTGACAGGAGTCTCCGAGATTGATGCGTTTTTTAAAAAGGGAAGTAAATATACAAATATGACACCAGACTGGTCTACAAGATTATGAAATTGGTCACTCGAAATAGATACAGATGAAATTGTACATAAAAATGTAGGTTTTTAGGGAGATTAATAAGTTATAATTAAGTATCTTTACGCCCATATCTCCAAAGACCTACAACCAAGGCACCCATGACTAACCAAAGACACTAAGTCCCACAATGTTAAAGGTGACAAGCCTATCGCCAACGGGGCACCTACTTCATCAAGGGAAAATATGTAGACAATTGATAAAACATTTTTTTGAAACAAATTTTCTTTTTAGTTGCTTTGGCAGAGAATCAAAACCAGGATCTCATCATAAACACTGGACCACAGGACCACAGTGGTGGTAAAAAATATGGTCTGTCTAAATTTTATTGTCATGTTTAATTCATTGTTAATTTGTTCAAATATTAAAATTGTTAATGTGTTGTTGTCATGACTCATTATAATTAACATTATACTTTTGTTCTGTTGAGTTTTTAATCAATTTTTATTGTTGGCAGTTAATCTAATTATGCAGCTTTCTTCAGTATAAACTGTATGATGTTTTGGGGTTAAAAATATTTTAAATCCATAATATATTTTTAGTTATCGCCTCTGTGATCTAGAGATCCTGTGTTAGACTTGACTTCTTGAGGTCCTGGGTTCAATCCCAGTGTAGGGCAACAAAAAATATAGGAAAAGGTGTATATTCATTTTTTTTTTATTTTGGCTTGGTTATGTGCCCGGTTGACAATAGGCTTGCCACCTATTACATTGTAAGACTTAGTGTCTTGTGATAGATCCAGGTGCCCGAGTTGTTGTTGCCACTTCAGGGATATGGGTGTGAAGAAACTTTTTTATTTTTAGTTCTTAATGATGTTTATTAATACTACTGGCTTGATTTGACTGACTTTCTTCATTTTCTGTCATTTTTACCATAGATAAACAGGTAAAATACACATCATAGTCTGTTTGTTAATTAATAGTAATCAAATAATAAAGCAAGTAATAAAACCACTGTCAAATAGTAAGTCATTACTTTTATGTTTCCTTTTAAGATCTGCTCTTATACATCTGATTTTTATGAAACACAGACATTTAAGGATGAAACTAACTGGCTTAAATACAGTAGAGATTAAAAATGATTTAGTATAATCTCCATGGCATATGAAAAAGATTGAGTATGTGAAATTTTGTGAGTGATTTCAATTGTTTTTTTATTAGATACATTCTTAGTCGACAGTTTTTTTTTATTTTTAATAATATGTACAGAAAAGTGAATATATTAAAGAAAGCCAATAACCTTTTATACATTACTAAATACAACAGTTAAAGTTATTGAAGTTATCTTAATAATGTATATAAATTAGATGTCACATTGTTTGTCCACAATGGACTCCCTAAACTACTAAACCAATTTAAATCAAATTTGCACACCATGCAGTTTGATACAATTTGAAAGATAGGATAGCTTTCATCTCATTTTATGATCAAAAAAATTACTATTAGATATTAAACTAATATAATAATATGTACTGTTAAATAATCCTGTACAATGTTTATCTTTATATGACCTTGATATGTGTAAGTTAAGCCATTCTTAAATAGAAAAATGACTAACATATGCTGATAATCTTCAATTCAGTGGTATCATAAAAGATAAGAATGTTCATCTCACAAAACGAACGAAGGAATCAGATTAAATATCATATATTTACATTATATCATATTATGTACAATTTTATAAATAACTTGTCAAAAACTAGAATGGTTCGTCATGGGTCAAATATTTTATTTATAACACGAAGTATGAATAGAGCAACTACCTAATCAATTTATACTGAAAAAATTATATGGGTTATATTATAATATATTATAATATAAACATAATTAAATCATCTTCACCAAGCTACCAAATCTAAATCTGTTAATGTCTAATGTTAAATATGAGTAAATGAATAAACTTTATTAGTATTGTTACAGTTGTCAGATTTTTCTTTCAATGTAGGAATTTTATATTTAGATTGGTTTGAATTTATAGATAAAACAAAACAACTGAACTTCTTAGTATTAAAGAGCATGGGTCAAAGAATCCCGAGGACCACTGCGACCTTAAGAGATCTATTGTGATCAATAATAAATGAACTCCTTAAGAAAATTTGATTTTAGAAGGGCCTAGACCTAGTAATTTGTACAGCTATACTTGTACATACTTCATCTGATTTAAAATGGTTTTGATGGAACTCATACATGAAATTACAATAGATTTAGGCATTCAGCTGAAATTAATCGCAAAATATTGTAACATTTTCACACATAATAATGAGATTACACACTTGCAACATACATAGCAGATATGTATGTATTGTTTTACATTGATATTGCATAAAATATTTCTAAATTCTCTTGTAGCTATTTCACAGAGAAAGTATGGAGAATTTAGGTGGTATATTTTCAATAGTGGTTAGTAATCCATAAGTGAATATTAATATAAGTATATACTTCCACTGTTTCAATTATTTTTGTTCTTTAATATTACAAAATCAGGTATTTGTTTTTGCTTTTACAATATCTTAAGGCCGTGTTTGCCACAATTTAAAATAACGGATTAATTTTGAGTAGATTGTTTTTAAATTGTAACAAAAACTAAAGATACTGTAATAGTAACGGGATGGCTCGTTTGGTAAAATTTTGAAATATGTGAAGTCAGACATACAAGTTTTTTTACGTACATAGTCATGCTAACCAGTATCCTGACCAGTCAGATAGGACACCAAATAGGTGCCAGACATTCAATTTATACCTACCTTGTTTAAAATATGATAAACGCCTACATTATTATATTACATTTAACTTTTATAAACAGAATTCTTGATAGCACATTGCCCTTAAAATTTACATTGGTACGCAGTGCTTTTTAATACTTTTGACTTTTTTTTACTTTTACTTAAACCAATATCGTTGTTAATGGGTCATAATAAAAGTATTGTTTATTTACGTCTTTTCTTCAGAACAAGTTTCTATAATGATTAAGTCTATTTGAAAGTTATAGGATTGACTTACCGTAAGTGGTCTTGATGCAGGTAGTGACGATAAATAGTCATTTGTAGATGACCCTTGTGAAGACTGACTATCACAGGAGAAGTCCGAGTGGTTGGAATGACTGTCACTTACTTCCAGCTTCATCGTGATTGTCACAAAATTGTAGAAAAATATGTAAAATCTAATTTATCTAGCAGAGATTTACGTAAGCGTTCAATAACCAGTTAGTGCGTAAAAAAAATATCACTACGGCGTAGTAACTGCAAATATTTCAATTACATTGACAGTTCATTAGACAATTGATTGTGACAGAAACAAAAATAATATCTCTTTCAAAGAAATTATGAACGAGAACACAACAATGATGACTCATCAATGTATTTATTCTATGACGTCACCGTTACTTTGGGGATGCCCTTCTCTGAAAGAATTTCTCCACGAGTCCAATTCAAAATGTTGTAACCGCCGAATAAATCATCATAGAAATAAACGTTTACTCTATGAGTCAAGGTCGCAATTTGTTTAAATTTTCTTTGGCAATTCTATGAATGACCTCATCTTCTATAAATAGTTGATGCCGTGATATTTAACCAATGAAAATCGTAAGATTCGATGACGTCATAAAAAAATATTACGTTCATGTAAAAACCATAGCCTTCCTCTTACCTGAGCTCTTACCATAGATCTCTATGGTTACAAGTTGCAACTACAGATCAAAATAGATAATGAATCTTATATAAATTACTCAGAATTTTGTATAATATTTGCATAGACCTAAGAAATGATTTAAAGATCCAATATTATTTGTTTAATATTAGGAATGATTTGATCTTGTGTACCATGGCAAAATATTATAATAAAAAAAAAATTACGGTCATTAACGTTTTAACGACAAATTAAATAAAGGTCCCTGTACAAACTACATAAATTGACTTAGCCCCAATAAATCGCCGTAAACAAAGAAGTAAGAATTTTTGGGTTATAATCTAGCAAAACTCGTCTCTATAAAATTAGTAAACTCTTTTTGGATCAATCCGTTTCTTTAAGTAACTGACCGTTGTTATTAGAGCCCTTTACATATTTAATGGTATAATAAAAATAAAATATTTAATTAAATAAATAAGTTTAAAGAATGTATAAAAGCAAAACTATGTGAAAAAGTCTCAAATTATTTAGAAAAAAATTATATGCTTGGGGCTTAGGTTTCAATCTCGCACTGAAATTCGTAAGTTGATTTGTTGTACTTTGTACCACTTTTTATTTAAGTTAAAATTAGATTTAAATTTGTATTTCTATCTAGTTTATAATGTTACAATTAGGATTGAAAAAAAGACAAGCCCGCTAAATTTTGTTCGCCGGATCTTTTGTATGTCGACGCGCACAAGTACCATTTGGATTTTTTTTATTCTGATTAATTTATCTAAATCTTTAAAATTTTATCCACCTCGCACATTGTGGCTGTAAGTGCTTTCGTCTAATCCTTAATTCTTTAGTCGTACCTCGATTATTTCGGCGTGTTCGGCCGAAGTAAGTACTTACTAAATTTAGTAATTCACTTACTATACTTACAAAATTTTCGGCTGGGACACAAAATAAGTGCTAACGCAGTAAGTATGGCTTATTATACGTCGCCATTTTGCTTATTGTTTATGTACGGACTTTATCTGAGATGTACGGGATATGACATAAACCGGTGTTTTGTGTTATGTCAAGCCAGTAAGTCTGTCCTCGCCGAAAATCGCCACAGTCAGCTTGTACTACTTTAATTTATGCTTACTGGCTTTAGTAAGTACTTAATTCGGCCGAACACGCCCAATTACGGCACAAAGAGAATATAATCACTACGTTTTTTACGGCATTTACAAAATCATCACTGTCAACTGTCACTATAGGCACTGTACGTCAAATGTCATCTGACTTGATGTGACATGTCAAACGTCATTAACGTCAGTCGTCAGATCAACAACAGCTGAACTCAAAGTTTAAAATTTTGTAAAATTTGCTAGAAATTTAAATCTGGGTAATGTGGAAGTTAATTATATAGCTCGGTAAATATTTATTTAGTCATTCAAACAACGGATTTATGACATGTATGCATTTATTTATTTTTAAAAATATAATTAAATGCTTATAAGTGTTATTTCAGTACAAAAACTGAACCACGATGTCTGGAAAGAAATGTAAGCATTGTGGTTCTTCGGACATTGAAGTAGATCCAGCCAGGGGTGATGCAGTATGTACGAATTGTGGTTCTGTCCTGGAAGATAATATTATAGTTGCTGAAGTTGAATTTCAAGAGAATGCACATGGTGGTGCTTCAGCTATTGGACAGTTTGTATCTGCAGAGTCAAAAGGAGGCGCTTCAGGTTTTGGCCGTGGTAAGAATATTTGGAATATTAATACTTAATTACTTAGATACGTCATTAGTAGAACTTTATTCAATTGTAGTCATTTATTAGAAGAGTTATTTTATCTTTATTAAATGTAAACAATCGCCTCTGTGGTCCAGCAGTTCAGGTGTTTGACTTGACTTCATGAGGTCCCGGATTCGATTCCCGGGTCGGGCAACAAATACAAAATATGGTTTTTCCAATTTTCTAAAAAAAAAATGTTGCTTGAAATTGGATGTGTGCCTGGTTGGCGATAGGATTGCCACCTATCCCATTGTGAGACTTAGTGTGGGTGCCCTGGTTGTGCCTCTGCCTACTGCTTTGGGGATATGGGTGTGAAGGTACTTTATAATAATCTGAAGATGTAAACAAAGATTCCTCCATTGTTACTTTGGTTTACCTACGTCCCTCTTCGGGCATATTGGCGTAAAGATACAAAAAATGTAAACAACTCATTGCTTGTCCATACTAGATGCAGCTGGCCTTATCCACTTTTGGGATTGTGCTGTAATTTAGTGATAATATAATATTATAATAAATATTCCTGGACAAGTTACACAAATGTTTTAGTTAAATATTGAACTGTATTATGTCTACCAAAACCCAAAATTGTATAATGCTCCTTCATTGGGTAAAGGAATTAACAACAACTCTCCACTAACAATACTGTGCCAACTATACATTCTATCTATGCTATTTCCCTGTTGCCTTAATAAATCTTTCCTGCTTACCAAATTATATTTATTTTCTAAATACAAAACTTACATGTTCATTTTAATCTACTTCCACTGGTAAATGATAATACACAGGAAACTTCAAGGAGACTTATAATCCAATGTAAGAATCCAATTAATTAATACTAATTTATTTTATCATAAAGTAACAGTGTCAAGTAAATTGTCTACAAACCATCAAGTTTTTTCACCTCTGATCTTATATACTACAAAGGACATAACATATTCTAGCTGTATTTCGTTTTTTAACAAGTTTTAAAATAGTACCCATTAAAAAAGTTGAGTACATATATTGATTTTAAAATAATATCTCTAAAAATTGAGTTCAAGATGCATATGATAACTGTAATGTACTTATATGATAAATGTGTAATATGCCTATCAAAAGCTTTGCAATTTGTTTTACATTATTATTGGTATACTTAAAATACAAAAAATGATATATCTTAAATGTTGGACTGTAATAACCCAATAATACTCCTCCTAGTCCTGAGATTTAAAAATGCTTTGATTCAGTGACTGCTTTTCTTTATGCATTAGTGATTACTAAGGACCAGGCCGTAAACCAAGAGTATCAGTGTCTGAATTTTTGTAATGTATTTTGTTATTGTGTGTAATTTTATCAAAATTCAAAAATTCGTCATCATACTTTATCAAAAGTTGGTATTTTTTTATCAAACACAAATTGGTGTTTTAATTTGCAGCATTCAACACTGGTATAGGCCAGGAATCAAGAGAAGTTACATTAAGAAAGGCAAGGGACGGTATCACTGCACTCTGTCAACAGTTACGTCTTAATCAACAATGTATAGATATAGCCTGTAACTTTTTCAAGATGGCTTTATCACGACATCTTACCATTGGCCGGCCAGCTTCACAAACACAAGCAGCTTGTGTATACATCACATGTAGAACAGAGGGCACAGCTCGTATCCTTTTAACTTTGATTATTTTTAGTGGACTTAAACCAGTACAAATTTTAGTTGAGACATGACCAAACCTAGCTGATTTTAATGAAGCATTGCCTATATTGCTGCAATTAATAAGTTATGATTTAAATTACTTTCAAATACAAAAAAAATGGAATAAAATTGGTGGTGTAGTTTTCATCTGATGTAATTAGAAACAGATAAATGGGCAATAATTATACATAGCAAAGACATGACGTTATGAAGAGAAATGAGGATATATTTTAATCATATCAAATTAACATGTGCAATTTTTAATATGACTTCTTTTATAATATTGGAAGGCAAACAAGTAAATGGATTTCCAGGTGGTAAGAAATTCACGCTGTCTAGAGACAACAAAGGTGGTAATTGTGTGTCGCCAATCTGATCCCAGGTTGCTGGGCCTAAAGGAAAAGTAATTTTTTCGGCTATCTTACCGTCCGAATCGGAACACGCCAATAGCAAGCAACCAATACATTATGGCGGCAGGAATAAGAAAGGAGGTGGTACCGATCCGGGCTAGGTGCTGCGAAACTCTACCACCTAGTAGGATGTCGGTAAACTTATGTTCGCCTTTTACGAGCTGCCTGGCAGGAAGGCAAATGGTCTATTCTGTAAAGGAGCACGGAATAACATGGGATAAAAGATTTCTAAGATCTGGTGTGCTTGGTTTAGTAACCAAACTGTTTGTAAAATTTATACTAAATGAAAGAAATCACTGAAGTAATTATTAGTGATTTCATCAGTGTATATTTTTCATTTTGAAATATTTATTATTTAGTGAAAATCTTTTAGTCTTCAAATATTAATTGACTATTCCAACAAACATGTTATTTGTGATTATTTAACCTTAATGGAATTCAGATCTTTTAATTGACATTAGTGATGCTCTACAAATATGCTGTTATCAACTAGGACGAACCTACTTCAGATTGTCAAGAGCACTATGTATCAACATACCACCAACAGGTAAGTCATAGTCTAAGATATATGTACTATAGTAACTTTATTATGGAATCCTTACAGGTTTGTTATAATATAGGATTGAAAAATTGAAAATAAGCTATGTGCTTAATTTTTTATTTTGATCACTTTGTCTTCCTGTTTTTTTTTGGCACGATGTAGGAGATATAAGAACCGGCACGGCGTGTGCCTCTTACTAACAGCTTTGTAAGAAATTACCAAAATGGGATAACAATTTATGAGTCCTGTTTTATTTGTGATTGTATATTTAATTGCTTGTATATTTAATTTGTATATTTAATTGCTGCACATATTTTTAAAGTTTTGATCTGAGTTCATTGTCTAGCTTAGTCCATTGTTTAGCTTAGTCCATTGTTTAGCTGACTGGCAGCTCATAAAATGCAAATATGAGTAAAACAGGTAACAATAGGACCACTTGTAATCAAAAACTTCCCAGTTAAGGATCCAACGCCTTTGACTATTCCTGCCGTTATAGACAATATTTATGTATTGTCATGTTCCGATCCGGAGGTTAAGGTAGACAGCACAGTTGCAAATTAGGCCTAACATCTCGACCACAGAACCGCTCTCCCCTAACATCTATGGTGTCTACAGGATTTCCTACCCACTAGGTTGTCTCTTACTCTGGGACCACTCTGACGTAAAAAGCTATTAATTATCGTGATGGTGGAGGTTTAGCCAAGGTGCTGACTATAGCCACGACATAATATGATAACGGCGTCCTTAATGACGTTAGGCGATAGCTCTGGTAGCGGTACATCAAACAGATTGATGAAACGCGAGTATCATTGCGTTGATGCGTCGACACTCGCGTATTATTGATTATATATTTTACGCAATAATTAACGGCACTTGAAGTTTTCATAATATGAACCCAACATTGTGATCAGAAGAGCCATGCGCTTGTTCGTTTATCACAGGAAAAAAAACATTATGAGTGAAATGAAAAAACGTATGCCTGTATTTGTGTAAAACTATGCATTCCCCAAAGATTCCATAAAATCATTTTTTATTTTTACTTACGGTAAAAGTGGGAGAGACGCCATACTTTTTTTAGAAGTTGAGCAAAAAATTAGAAAATGCAATATAAATCAATCGTTTATTTTTTTATTATAAAGGTACAATTATATTAAGTATCATGATTACAATTAACCACTTTTAAAGTTAAACCAACAAGTAATAAAAATAAAAAAAATAAAATTGTGTGTGTACTGATGTACACGCGTTAGAAGTTATACTTCTTCGGCGTAATAAGATAAAAATCTTTTTAAAAATTTTATCTTTTGCCTTATTTTACATTTGTAGACAAAATGACACTAACCATAGAAATAAAGAAATATTGTGAATACAGTTGTCAGTTCTCACGCAAACATTACGTAGATGTCCTTACTTTTACTTTGTTGGTACCTTTTTTTGAAAAACTAAAATGTTATCTATAGCTAACTTCATCATGTCGGTTTTTCGTGACGGTGTGCGCGAGCATCGTAAAAATTTACCCTCATCATTTTTTTCCTAACGCGCCAAAAGAAGTATAACTTCAAAAAATTAATATGGACTGTAGGCCATCTCTCCCACAACGTATGAGAGAGATGCCATATAGGGTGGGAGAGATTGGATTCCACTCTCGTCGACACTAAAAATATTTTCAGGTCTATAAGTTAAATCATGATTAACCTTTTCTTCTTCAAGCAATTTGAAAAACGCACCTACGTCATCTCGGTTCATTTCTTGGGCTCTTGCAACAGTATATCTTCTGCTTGACCTACAGATATTTCTTTGTTTCTTTCTAGAAATGAAAAGGTATAGAACTTCCTTCTGTTTTTCTTTACAAAGTTTATGCTAAAGTCCAAGCTTTTCAGAAAATTAATAGGCCAAAGATCAAATATTAGATCTATCTGGTGCAAAACCAGCATTAACTAAGCGCTTAATATTTGTCCCAAGTTATGCTGCAAAAGCAGTCAATGCAATTAGGTACTTACTTTATCATTATCACATACAAAAGCAATATTTCTGACATGAATAATAAGGGTTTGATAAATACCTGAAACCCTAGTGTTGCCACTCATGAGACGCCTACTCAAGGTACGAATCGGTATTCCATAAAGTTTTTAAGCTTCATTTTTCGATATTTCTCATTTTTTAACCTTTTTAATAGCCATAATTAAGTTTTCTTCGCGCCATTGCCACTGACCATCGTACGTTTCCTCACATAATTTCTTAAGAAAATTAATACAAAAAATATATCTATGTTTATATTTTTTTAAAGATTGGCGTCTCCTCTCGTATAATGGGAGAGATGCCATGTAAGTATAAAGTACAGAGGTGCTAAGATATACTGCTAAATGTATTAGTAATAACTTAACAAGAAACTAAATAAAGTGATAAAATTTGTTCTTACCTTACGGTGTCGTTATTTTGCATTAAACACTGATTTAAACAGCGGCAATTCAAAATTTTCGTCGAAAAATTCTCGCGCAAAAATAATCTTTTCGCTATACCCTTGTTATACTCGAGCGCAGTCAAATAAGAACTGACACGTTAAGAAACAAGCGTTTAAGAGTAGTCAAAAACAGCAAGACATATAGTAATTTATTTCTTACTCATCGAATTTCTGGAGGTATGGCGTCTCACCTCATATAGCGTCTCCCACTTTTACCCTACATAGAATTAGTCTGGATATGCTCTGTAACATAGGTACCGTATTTTGTGCAGAGAAAGGCCAACATATTCTTTCGTAGTTTCGGAACGCAAAAAAATAAACTTAATGCGCAATTTCAGGGGGTAAGACGTATTCACGTAAAATATTTTAGTAGGGCGTTTTCGCCTGATACTTCATGGTAACGTAAACCTTTAAATTATCGTCTTTGTGTTAATTTAAACACCACAATGGTTTTCATATTTATATTAGTTACCGTAGCTAAGATAATGATCTGTAGCGTGTGGATGTGATGATCCCGTCTTGTTTTGGGAAAGTTATTAGATATTTAAAGTGCTGGATTATTCAACGACTCAAAGTAGTCATTAATAGCCCAATATAAACATGAATGGTAGGGAAACTACTTCCAAATGTTCGAAAACGGCGTTCTCATACAAACTTACGCATCGAGGTCCTTAACCTCATTACATAACTACTATTGGATCCTCCAGATCCGATAACGATCACAAATGCGAATCTCCTTCCTAGCCCCAACACACGTAGCACAAGCAACACCACACTACACCGTCGCCTCCGGTCTCGGCGACGAAGATCTCTGCGAGCGATGATCCACAACTCATCCAACCAAGTAACCAGAACGCAGCATCAAGTCGAGGTACGTTCTCCCGGGACACAACCCTTGTTGCTGGCGTTGTAGGGAACAGTCCAATCCATTTAAATAATGATGTCTCGGGCTGAGCACTGTGCGAAAGCCAAAAGCCCGTGAAGTTGTAAATACCGCAAGTTTACCAAAGTATTAGTCATTAAAAAAGAGGTCCTTACGGTGTTTTCGCAGCTCTGTAGCCAGTAGTTGCGAAGGAAGAGGACTTTAAGATGTTTTCGCAGCTCTATAGCCAGTAGTTGCGAAAAAATAGGATTTTAAATTGTTTTCGCAGCTCTATAGCCAGTAGTTGCGAAAAATAGGATTTTAAATTGTTTTCGCAGCTCTATAGCCAGTAGTTGCGAATGTCGCAACGTTTCAAATGCCGCAATATTTTCAAAATGTTACTTACGAGCGTATTCGTATTTTGCTGGGATTAACAGGCGCCATGAGATGAACCTATTTATATTATAAGTAAACTACGTAGTTATTGAAATTCGATTGATAAACAAAATATGATGGCATCACTATAGGTTATTGAAGTGTAGGAAAGTCTGAATAGAAGCCTAGTGCTTAATTTCCGTAATATTTCATATTTGCACTAGGTCAGTGTCCGACTTCAGTCATCACTATTTTAAATCCCTTACGGGGTATACAGACTCTACAGAGTGTCAAGTGTCACAAACGTTGCGGAATTTGCCTAGCTTTCTCAACATTAATTACTTTTTTTTTTTATACAGACGCGTTGTTTCGGAGACTCTTGTATCACTTTCAAATAACACCCGAGCGATTTAAAGTGGTTACCTGTTTCCATGAGAAGGTCTATCTACATTCACATTGTTTATCTGTTTTATCGATCTTTCAACTGTCATTCCTTCTTCATAAACGTACAAACGGGGCAGACTCCTTCTCAATTTTACACCCTTTTTTCGGCCCTACTTAATCACTAACATTTTCAGAGGAAATGGTAGCTGGTAAATTCCAGCTTTAACTTGGCAACGAGCTTTGAAAATCACTGGTGTTTACAAGAAGTGTTTTTCTTACCGTCACACTTGCGTTTATTGCTTTTCTCTTTCCGTATGCGGTCATGTCCGCTTGAAGCATTAGTGGTTTTTTAGATACTTCTGCACACATCTTCACGCCGAGTTCCTTGTGTGACAGGCACGAAATAAAATGCTTGTAAATAAAATGGAAGCTTATGTTTATTTTAGTACGTAATGGTTGAGAAATGGGTCAACTAACAAAACAAATGGTGGTTGAGTACTGTTCAGCAACTTGCTCGGATGGGAATCACCGCCTTACCCACACCTGCCGTCATAATGGCAGAGTCCATTGTGGTCCGAAGGGTAAGGCAGCTGGTCGACTTGTACGATTGGCCTAATACCCCAGCTACGACCACGGTTGTCTTTTACCACCAGAAAAGGCGCGTGCTTGTTTTGTCTTATAAAATAAATAATAAATGTGTTGTGTACCTACTGCCTGTGGGACTTAAGTGTCTTCAGCTAATCGTGGGTGTCCTGGTTGTGCCTGTCTACTTCTTCGGGGATACAGGCGTGAAGATATTTTACTTTACTTCTTTGCCTACTACATTAATGTCAAAAAGCTGTCAATTTTTTAGCTTGCATACATTGTAATAGTTGGGCCAGTGGTATAGCCGTGAAAGCGAGTTTTCGCATTTCTAATATTAGTGTAGATGTGAGTTACTAAGTATGTTATTTTGGTATAATATACTTTAGACACTTAAACTTTTTACTTATTTACCTAGTCTTCGGCTAGTCATGGGTGTGCCTCTGCCTACCTCTTCGGGAATATGGGCGTGAAGACGCTTACTTTAGACATTGTCACAACAGTTACTATGGTAGCTAATGTCCAACATAAAATTGCTATAAGGAACTTTAAACTAAGTGAAAATACTTAAATTAAAAGACATAACTTAATACTTGTTATTTTAATGTATGTGTTATAGAATTCATCTAAAATCTAAGAACTTTTAGAGAGCTTTACAACATCCATATCACATTACAGTACTTATCTATAATTTATATTTAACAATATACACTATAATTTAAATTTGCAATTTAACAATGGGAATGGTTATATATCTAAAAATATTGACCAATTGTTTTAAGTTTGTGAGCTTTGAACGAAAAAAGCCTAGAACAATAATCATTGTCAAAAATTACTTTACTACAATAAACTCCCATGATATATCCACGAAAAAATATTTTTTTTTTAAAATTAAAAACATTAATGGAATCGCAACAAACAAAACAATAAGGTAAACAAGTAAACTGCACAAGCATTCTAAATTCAAATGCTAGTTGCCAGTCTTAAAAATGTTTTTTTTTATCAAATAAAATATGCACATCATGATAATAGAATATGTTGGTATGTTTAGGTAATTTGGAAGAACTAACATTCTGCAAAACATATTATTTTAATTTCAAAATTCTATAAGCGTCCTAGGCTTTCTGTTTTTTATATAGTAGCCCATTAAACAGAATAAAAGTTGAGAGGGTGTACTCTATTCATTTGTCAGTCTTCATTTGTGGTTGTATTGGCCATGGAAGTGTTCACGGTTGGGCCATAGTAAATGAGCTCAGGTATCTGACCACCTTGTACTCCTGTTCCATTTGTACTTTCCGATGAACAATGGAATTGAAAGTTCACAGTTCCCATATAAACTTCACTTAAACCTTCTTGTCCGAAATAGCTCAACTCACTTCCATCTAACACTGCTGATGCTGTGTAAAACAGTTCCGGTTCAATCTGTATAGGATTTTCAAAGTAGACATGAAATGTGTTACTTGATCCATCTGAGAAGAATTTAGTGTTGTTCTCTGCTAATATTCTTCCTAAGCGTTTTAGTTCAATCTTAACGTTATAATCTGCTGCACCGTTTGAAGATCCATATAGACCAAAGCCAACTACAAATATTCTTTTGTCAACACAAAACTGAATTGAGTCACATCTTCCACGATACCTCCATTGATTACTTCTATAGGCACATGATTGAAATCTGTGACAAATCTGAAATAAATAGTTCGATT
The DNA here is from genome assembly GCA_002245505.1 of Calephelis nemesis. NCBI lineage: Eukaryota > Metazoa > Arthropoda > Insecta > Lepidoptera > Riodinidae > Calephelis > Calephelis nemesis. Next base: position 209,590 of record NJDD01005176.1, on the reverse strand, counting down.
TATAGTATATTTTCCATTTTTAAATTGTTAATTTAATTATCTAGATGTTTCATTAGTGTAGTCACACTAGCCTGTAATCTCAGTCTCCCAAATTGTTAAAAGTGCTTTAGCTTTTCCAGTTGCCATAACCTAAATGTTCATTGCTAGCAGCCTGTTTTGGCTTGGTGTGGGTGGACAAAAATAATTTGTTTACTAGTTAAATGTCCATCAGGGATAGTTTGGGATCCTAATAAAATAATTTTTCGAATTAGTCCAGTAGTTTAGAGTGTATTGCAATGAAACAATTCATCTTTATATTCGGTAAGTAGGGTAGCCAGTGAACCTAATTGTGCAAGATAAATAAGAATTACAATTTGGGCCTTTACAAAGCAAGATTGAATAGGTTACTACTAGCTTAGTAGATCAGATGAGATGTTTATCACCATACTCTATCTTCTATAAAAAGTGTGATATCAGTTCCAACTTCAATTTGGGTGACCTACCCACAAATAACATACTCATTCCTTAAAGGTCGGCAACGCATCTGTGATACTTCTGGTGTTGCGGATGTCCTTAGGTGGTGATCGCTTTCCATCAGGTCAATCATCATCAATCATCAAAAACATATTTGGCCAATCCGATATTTTGTAGCATTTGAAAATTTGTTAGTTTGCTTTCTAGTAAAATAGCGATAGTATAAATTAAGTACCTGAGCTTTTAATCCGGTTCTTGGTTTAATTGGATATGCCAGGAGTGGTTTAGTTGATGCTGTAAAATGCAAAAATATATCGATTGTCTCTTGAGGTGTCAAAATACCCAATTGAGCGGTACTGTTTGCAAACTCCTCTAAAGTCATAGTTGGAAACCTGACAAGATATATTGCACTACCAAGCATTGCTCTTTTGTTTGTTGGGGTATTCTCTATTTCTCGGCGAGCACACTCAGCACTAGCCCATGACAGAGCCGCTTCAAAAAGATTTATTTCTTTACAATTTAATGTCTCTCTGGCTAATACTGATTCTAATGTTGATACATCAATATCCACAAACCCCTCTGACGTGAGTGCCATCTCAGCCTACAAAAAACGTTTATTTTACTCAAGGTGTAAGGTTAGTAATTAAAACTGCAATACAATTTGTTTTAAATTTTTATTTAAAACCACTTAGTAAAATTACAAAAGTATTTTCACCAAATAATTTAACATTTACATGCTTATAACACATGCATAATACAAAAACTACAACAAAATGTATTGCAGTCAATCTACACATTGAATTTAGAAGCACATCAATCTTTGACTAGTGTAACATATGTTTACGGAATGTTCGAAAGGTAATTTCAATCCTTAATTCTAAATCACAACCTAAAATTTGAGTATTACATTTACAACATAATATGCCTATGAGATTAAATTTTAATACTTATATTTATGATTAATTCACGATATTGAGATTTTCTATTGATAAATTTTGATTGTCCGGACTAGAATAAATAGCACTGGAAGATTCTGAAAGTTCCATTATTAAACTACTGTAAGACGAGGATTGCTCTAGACAAATTGTCGCCAAGTTTTCAGTAGACTCACATACCTGAGCATCAATAACTTCCCAACATCTTTGCATTAACTCAGGTTCTTCAAATAATCGAGATTGACTTAGTAGTAAGCACGCATTTTTTGCCGTTAGACTAGTTTCTAAATAATTTACACAGGCTCTCGCTAAGTGTGGCACAATATACTTTTTTGCAACGTAGAGTGTTGACAAAACCGTGTCAGCTTCTAGTTGAATCTCATCACAATAAAGGTATCTGAAAGTGAAATTACAGACACAGTTAAAACATCATATTATTGGCACTTGAACTATTCCATTCAAAGCTTAACAGGTACACTTTACAGCATCATACTTTTCAAAATTCAAAGTACTTTTTGCAGCATCATCAAGGTTTTAAAGACATTGACCTAATGATGCTGTGGCAGTGTCACAATGTAGAGTGAGAAAAATAATATAATTAGAAAAATATTTTGGCATTATGGTATCATTGCCACCATGCTGTAAGAGCACCAGCTCATTTTTTTTCAAAATTAAATATTCAAAACAAACACTGATGTATTTATGTGCCATTTATTATTAACTGTACATTTGCATATATTTAAAATACTTTGTAATCTTACAGTAACCTCTCTGAGGATTGTTGTTGTATCAAATTGCATCACAGCCAACTTATAGATTGTAAAAACAAATAACATTTTTGCAATATGAGTTACTCCATTATTAAAATAGGTTTTATTTCTAATTGTTGCAATCAATTAGTACTAGATTATTACATTAATTTATGTTTTTTATGTATTAATTCCCTTACTAATAAAACTTATGCACTTGCTAATTTGGTGTGTAACTTGACTTTTACTAACAAAAATTGAAGTTACACAACAGATCAAAATGTGCTTATCTTTTATTAGTAAAAGATTTTTTATTAATAAAAGAAGACCGTCTTCGTCGACTAACATAGGTGTAACATTAAGTTGATATTATAGTCCAAATTGCAGTGTAATAAAGACTATAATACCAGGATAAACCTTAGCGTAATTTACGCCGTGTTTATTAATAAGACAGTAAATTTATTTGGATAAAAAAAAATGTTTAAAACTTACTTGAGTAATGTTAAAAATGCTGAAGGTTCCACATCTGGTACTTCTATTTCTTGTTTACATTCAGCTAGACCGCCGTAAAACATTGCATAGAATACAGAGCTACCTGTAGCTAGTACATATTTGTGCGCAGGGATTACTTGTGTGTGACCTGAAAGTATTGACATAATCTATGTTAAGAAAATTGCATTAGTTACACTATTTACAACCCAAGAATGACTAAACCGATTTGGACCAGGAGATGGACAAAGAATACTTTTTATCCCAATTAAATGTAGCGAAACAAGGTAAAATAACATGTTATTTTTCCCATTCAAACTGAACAAACGAAGATTGCCAGAACAGCTAATTATATTTATTACCAACTCATTGTACACACATTGACCATGACCAGAATCAATTTTGATAAAAATAATCCATGATGTTCTTAGATAATGTAGCCTTGAAATATAAAAAATTTTAAAAATTAATTCAGTTTCAAGAACTGTACTCTGACGTTCAAGGCGGAAATCAAGTTATTGTTATAATTAATTCTCAGTGTGATTTCTAAGCTTTGTTTTTGTTATTGTTTTGACTTGTTTCAGCTATGCAATTTTGCAATTTTTTAAAGTAATTGCAACAGTTGCAATTGTTTGGGTGTGCTTTACAACAGATTGATAAATCATAATCTTCGCGAGTAGTGTATGTGTTCTTCTACATGATTGTGTGCTTTTATTCCCCATAAAACGTTACTTGTGGTTTCACCCATGTATAAAGGCCATTTAGCCAAAGAAACACATTCGGATATCAGATAAAAAATAAAATCTATGCCACTCTCCAGCCTCCTATTTCCACACACAAAAAATATACCTCAACATTGTTACATAAAAGATGACCAAACAAACATAATATACATTTTCACATTCAATGTGGATAAAGGAAATTAACATTGCCGAGTAATTATGGATCCTACTTTTAACTCCTTAATCATACAACCAATTTTTGGTGAAGTTTCTACTAGGAAATTTGTTAAGGAAAGATTGCAAACTAAAAATCCAAGAGATCACAGATACCACTATGCAAAGCCACTTTACTATTTTCTTACAAAAATGTAACTCACAGTAAATCATATTATTCCTTTTTCTGATCATTATAGAGCTTACCCATCAGATTAATTAATCTAAGCTCAAGCAAATCACATGTACTTTTAAACACTTGGAAATCTGTTTTTCTTCTAATTGTATGAAGAAACTAACTTTTGTTACTATAGACACAGCTAACTCCTTGATAAAATTGACGAACACAAGCACTTGAATTTGATTTTAAATAAAATACTAACCAGAAGCACCAACAATAAATGTAATATCCGCCATTAGTGGATTATTGAACATTGCTGCATTTCGTTCACGAATTGTAGGTTTTGTAGCTTGCCAATTTGGATCCAGCGTCGTTGACCCTGGTGGCGGCGCTGGGGATATTGTGGGTGAAGGTGTGGAACTATTCGACCCACAGGGTGAAGGTGGTCCACTGTAACACTGAGACACTTGGATTCCTGTTTCTCTTTGAGATATGGTATGAGGCGGCGATAGTGACAATCCGCCACCATTGTTAATGGTTTCCGCTGAAAATAGAAAACCTGTTTTATGTCAACATTCTTACATCATTATTCATCATATCAGAATCAGAAGGTTGTACGAAAACTAAAAATCAATATTTACGAAGTCACATTGAATCTCACCATTCATCCATGTATTTGTTTGTGCAACTGACATATTATTATCCTGTAACCTTTTCGTAGGTTTAAGTACAATTCTTGAACACAAATTTGACATTTTGTTTTAAGATTTTTATTTAAAGAATTACGAATTTAGCGACGCCAAGAATTCGATAAAACTCGCAGCCATTTTGTTAGTAACCAAAAACAACAAGCTTTCAATCGAGTCTAAAGACGTATGTCAACTAAGGTTGCCAGCGCTCACTAAAGTAGACCTTGGTATAAAATATTAAATTATTCGACATTGACGATAAAAGATTAGATTTTTAAGATATTATGTGCATATATAATATTAAATATCTTGGGTTTTGTAATTAAATATTTAAAAAAATGGTATTTTGTTATGTTGTCTTGTATTTACTATTGAATGTAAAAAAAATAATAGAATACGTTAAGGATAAAATAATTGAGTGAGGCCTTTAATGAAGTCAAAAAAATGAGAATTTTATTGATTTTATCGTACTCATAATATCGATAGTAGGATTTTAGTTTCCAAAAAATAGCGAAAACTAAAAACTAGGTATTCTATAATATTACGAGGGGATAAAAAGTGCCATAATATACATTCACCAGTGTGCCTGTCTCAAAAAATTACACGGCACACTAGTGAAGTCATATTTAGTACAATTGAACTGAAAAAAATTTAAAGAATAGCAGATAGGCAGCTGTGGGCTGTTAAGTTGTAAAAGTACTCTTAAGTTACTTGTATGTAAGTCAAAGTCCGGACATGCGTTTGATAATTTCGTAAATTGGCACCAACTTTTTGTAGTTCTTTTTAACGGTACCTATTTAAGAAATGTCAATCCTACTAGATTTATTTAAATTAGCAAGTTTTAAATCTACTGTAACTGTAAGTTTTAAATGTACTAATTTATTTTCTCATTTCAACAAATTTAAATCGTGAAATTTAATTCACATAAAAAATAGTGTTAATGGTAAATTGTACGTGTATAATTAATAGACAATAGTAATGTGCTAGCCATAGAGTTGATTTTGTTTACGTATTCGGTCTGAATATAAAACTAAATAAAGACGATTAAGCTAGAAGTACCATTTTACTAGCTAATTATTACTTGCTGATTGAAATCTGAAGATTATGTAAATTTAGCATCTGTGGTCTAGTGGTCCGACGTCGGACTTGACTTCTTGAGGTCCCGGGTTCGATCCCCTGGTCAGGCAAAAAAATGTATATTTTCAATTTTCTCATAAAAATAATGTTCCCCTGGATTCGGATCCTATCCGTTCGGAGATATGGGTGTGAAGATACTTTTATTTTTTGATTATATTCGGTATCAAAATACGTGCTGCTAACAAAATCCGTAAAGAAGCAATATAAAAATAGCAAATAGTTTTAGACCTATTGAACTTTTCTTTCGTGTTTTGTAAATGAGCCTACCTACTTAATTCTCTAATCTACCAATTTCTACCAAAAATATTTTTCAGTTGTATAGAATCTACTACTTTTCTGAAACTAGGGTTGGCAACACTACACGAGATCAGCTGTCTATTATTTATTTTTTGAGTTTTAGTGGAGGCCCGTTGCAAAGAGTAAAGTAACGGTACATGGCCCGATTGTACCTCGAAATCCAGGGCCTCTCAATGAATCTTTAAAAAACCTTTTTAATGTGTTTTAATAAGGTATCATAAAATGTATCAATATGTTGAGAGCGTGGAATGTTTTTTTTTTAACTTGTCCTTTGTATACAAAATTACCATGATTTATTCAAAACACATTTGAAAATATTCTACAAAGATTATTGAGGGACCTTTCATTTTGAGGTTTCTCTTCCTCCTAGGAGGCAGGTTACAAAAACTACGTAATTTTGTAAAATTAATAATTTAATAATTATAATTTTTATACCTATTGAATACTTACTACTTACATAACATTAGGTATAAATCCGTTCAACGGTTATTGATTGAAAAGCGAATAGACAAACCGACCAAAAATTTAATAGCTTTTGATTCTGGCGTCATGTATACATAACGTGACCATACGTCCGTTTCTAAACGGGACAGTCCCGTTTTCAGAGTGTCTGTCCCGGTGTCCCCAGTGAGGCCGACATAGTCCCGTTTTCCGTTTTGCCTGGAAGTAACGCACCCGTCGAAAGAGTTTTTTCTCAAATAAATAAAATATGGACAAGTGATAAAACAGAGTTGAGTGTCGCAGTAATGAAAGCTACGTTGATTACAAATATAAATAAATCATGCACTGAGTTCCACATTTATCTAAAAACATAACACGATATTTTGAAACTTTGTTCCGCCAATAAATACAAAAATGCGGCTTCGAAGTCACGCCCCATTCTCTAATTGTTTTATGTTATTCTTATTCTATCTTCTATAATAAAAAAAATGAAACATTACAAACGTTTATTTTTATTATATATTTCCGCAGGTGTCCCGTTCTGACTTAAAAATAAATGGTCACGTTATGTATACAATACACAGCAATAATAGTTTAAAAAAATACAGATTTTGATTACTTACTGTTTTATTAAAATTATGTAAGTATTTAAAATATTGCCTTTATACCTGTGTAGTCGTAAGAATCCTAAGATTTTTCTTTTATTTCAATATTATTTTAGTTTACTTTATTTGCAGCTAAGAGTTTTTAAGGTTTTTTGCAATACTGGAAGGCAAACAACCAGACGGATTTCCTGATGGGAAGACATACACGCCGCCTAGAGACACCAATGATGGTAATGGTGCGTTGCCAACCTGAGGCCGGGATGATTGGCCTCGAGCAAAAGTAAGTTTACCGGCTACCTTACCCTCCAACCGGAACGCGTCAATAGCAAGCATTGACGTTATGGCGGCAGGAATAGTTAAGGCGGTGGTACCAATCCGGTCGAGTCGCTGCTAAACTCTACCACTTAGTAAGATGTCACGGTGATAGTGACGGTAAGTCTATGCTCGCCTTTTACGAGCTGCCTGGCAGGACGGCAGATGGTCTATTCTGCAAAGGAACCCGGACTTGAAGACGTACTTGTTACCTCAATCTTTATCTGTGTCATGGCCTTTTTAAGGCTTTTTAAGTTATGTTTTCATCGGACGTCATTCATGTGGTGTACTGAGGAACAGGGTACGGTAGACAGGTAAATGAGGCTGTTTACCCTCTCACTAAATTGGCACAAAAAAAAAACCAAATTGGTATAATGAAAAAAATCTTTTAGTAATTTTATTTATATTTACCAAAATGCCATAACCAAAAAACAATCTACTTTAAAAATTATTTCAATTGTTTAAAATTTAAAAACAGTAATGCTAATCGACCGGTTTTTTCTCAACTCTGTTCGTTTATTGTTAAAAGACGCTCACGTGGTAAAGTTTTGCAGCGTCTCGCCCGGATTGGTACCACCGCCTTACCTATTCCTGCCACCATAACGTCCAATGCTTGCCGTTGACGTATTCCGGTTCGGAGGGTAAGGTAGCCGGTAAACATACTTTTGCTCGAGGCTTAACATCCTGGCCTCGGGTTGGCAACGCACCATTACCACCTTTGGTGTCTCTAGGCGGCATGAATTTCTTAACATCAGGACAAATCCGTCTGCTTGTTTGCCTTCCATTATCATAAAAAAAACGTTGTTCGTACTACAATGATGTGTTCGTAGAGTATAACTCTATAAAATGTTATTATTAGTGGAAATATTTATGAAGATATATCTAGGCTTTTCAGTGTCTTTGGCTGAATTTTATAATTTTAAAGTTTACCAAAGAAAAGAGAAGGTTGCTGGGATTGCTTTATGTTTACAAGAGTATACCTTGGTTCAAAGACCTCGCGCGTAATCCATTGTTTTGTTGTCGTACTCGTCGTTGTGACGACTCTTGCAAATTCACTTCGGCGAAGCGACCGTCTTCGTCGATGAGACTTTCGAAGAAATCCACACTGCTGTTCATCGATGACCGGACTTGGAACACATACCAAACAATTCTGAAAAGAAACGCCACGGTTATTGTTATCTGTATATTAATACGTGATGTCAAAACTTTGGACCCCTTTTTTACAAAAATTGCGCGGACGCAGGAGCATAAAATTTGGCACACTTATAGTTTATGTGTAGGAGAAGTGCAGAACGCTAATATTTTTCAATAATAATGCTTATAAAGCACATTAAATCAATAAATGGAACATTACCCACACTACCATGCATTTGACACACACAAACAAATATATTGATGGTAACGATAAAAGATCACAAATGGCGCACTAAAAACTAAACTAAAAACTTGAAAACAAAGTACAGGAACTTGCCCGGGTTGGGTTCCACCACCTTACCTATTCCTGTAATGAGCCGGAACCGGTAGACTACCATAATAAGCGTAACATCTCGCCGCAGGACAGCTATAACATCTATGGTGTCTTTAGGCTACGGTCGTCTCTTATCGTCAGGAGATCTATGTTCTTGTTCGCTAACCTATTAAATAAAAAAGAAACAAGCAAACCTATGATTATTTGATCGTCTCGTTGGTCGGGGGATTAGCTTAACTCTACAGAGCAACCGCGATTGCGAAGCTCGGGTTCGATTTCTGTCGGGAAAAGTGAGTATTTGTATCAGCATTTCGGGATCTGGGTGTTTATTAAGTTTATTCTCGTATGTATTAAAGTGTTACTAGTCTTTGACTAACACCCATAACACAAGTATTTAATTTGCTTACTTTAGGGTTAGATTCAGTATTATGTATACTGAAATCTATGTTTTTTTTCTCTATTCACGATCGAGTGGCTTTTTATGTTATAAGATAGAGAATAAATATATCTGGATAATATTATGAAAAACCCCTTGCCTGTAGATGTTCTACATGTTACTATTAAGTACCTACATCGGAATTTCATACCCGGGTTCATAGATGACGTATGTAGCTACTAGCTACCCTTCTTTCGGTACAGAGGCGAAACACACAGAAGACAGAGACACAAAGAATAAAATCAAATAAATAAATCAAGGATGTTCACATTTCACAGGATATAAAAAAAACTCAATGCCTCATTAGACTTAGATTCTCCCGCAACAAAAGAAATTCCGTTCCATCACCTTCACGAAGACTTTGACCTTCCAATACTGGATAAAACTATTAACATTTTAAATGTAACCTTAAAAACGAATTAATGTTTTTTTCGTTGTTTTTTAATCATTAAATACCGGATCTGTATTAACAATTAACAGTTAAACAAAGGCGAATCTGTATTTTTTATAAAGGTGGCAATCTCAGGTGGAAACAAGTGCATCGCCAAAGGGGGGTAAGAATTGCAGCTACCTTACCCTTGTGATTCTAAAAAAGTTGCCGACTATAACGCAAACATATGCAAGAGTTGGTCTAGGGTCCTTTGCGAAATAGACCATCTGCCTTCCTGTGCCAGGCAGTTCGTAAAAGGCAAGCATAGGCTTACCGTCACTAGCACCGTGACGGGAATTTATTATCATCAGGAAATCCGTCTGCTTGTTTGCCTTCCAATGTCATAAAAAAAAAGAAAATGTGTTTTTCAATTTTCTTATAACAAAATTTTGATAAATTTGGATATTGCAAATTGAACATGACCCTCATCGGTCGTTGTCGCTAGGTGTGTGCACTGATCCCTCGACCAAAGGGCTGTCGTTATATAATAATGTAATTTTTGGCTAATGTTAAGGCATATATTTTATGTAGAATGCGACTCTTCTAACGGTAAGAGACAACCGTGGTCTAAATACAACATTAATTTTACTGGTGCGATCATACAACCGGGATCTTAGGCCAGGATCATTAATTCATGAATTCATGCCGTTGACATTTAGGGTTGCGAAAAGATCAACGTTATCAAATTATATCCTCGCGTTTTCAAAATAAATCTTCCAAAATTTCCGGCCTTCTGAAATAACTAAGACTTAACACCTTCAGTTTGCGGAATCACTCAACTCAAACAGTCATCCAAACGCGGTGGTAACTTACTGCAAGAGATTTTTTTTTATATGTGATTAGCTGTTGCCCTTGTGGTCCCACAGGAACATTATTTCGGGAAAAAACTATCCTTTTCTATTCCGATCCGGTGGTAGTTTAAAAAATGTCAACGCGCACAAATACCACTTGTATGGTTCATGTGAATAAAGATTATTCTGATTCTATGTCTTAATCCAAGTCACCTTCTATGTGTGTACCAAATTTAATGAAAATCGGTTCAGCAGTTTTGCCGTGAATGAACAAACAAACAAAGACAAACTTTCGCATTTATATTATTAATAGCATTAGATAGCAAACAACCAGGCCTCTATAATGGTAACAGATAACCATCGCCTAAAGATACCTCAGATTTTCTAGGTGCGTCGCTATATTAGGCCACGTGTGTAGGTCTACTAGCTATCCTATCCTCCAGCACGGAGCATGAAAATGGTAAATGCATATATGTATATGGTATGGTGTGGTAATAGCATTTATGGCGGCAGGAGTAAGAGCGATACCATCTAGTCTTTAATTGTTTTACAGAAAGTGGCAACCCTAGCTACACCTGTTTCGATAGAGTCGGATGTAGCCAATAACTAACGTCGCTCGGTTCATGTATATGACACGAACTCAGTATAAAACAAAGGACATGGTGGAAAATTTTGAGGACATTGCAATGATACACTTATATTTCACCTATTTCTGCCATTACAGTAGTGCTCGTTAATGTTATGTTACGGTTTACATAGTAGGGTGTCTTACTAACACAAAAAGCTTAATATACCAGCCTGATATTGGCAACACAAATACCACGTTTTGCTTCTGTAACCAACGTTTGTTTCTGATGACCAGGAAACCAGTCTGATTGTTGGTCTTTCATTATTTTTAAAGATATAGATTTGTGAGTTTTTCTCGAACCCCATTTGTAATATCGGCCAATATTAATAAGCTATCTAAGATAGGAGATTGTGATATTTTAGATCATTTGCCAAGTCCAACTGCTGATTTCAATAATTAACAAAAATATCTTAGCAACAAATTTTTAGAGGGCCTTTCTTTTGTAGATAGAATATTATTAATATTGGACGTATGTCTGATTGATTTCGACGATTTCACAAAAGAGTCTTGAGGAAAGAATTGGGCGGTTGAGGAGTATGGCAACGTCAGCAAATTTTGTCTCCAACCTACATATTTGTATTACGAAAGCGCGTTTCTTGTTCCTACGTGAATTTAAGATTAGTAACTTTCTCAAGAGACCAGTGTTTTTATATTTCCGTTTTATGTCAATAATAGACTCTACTTGCTTGTTTTATCGAGGTCAAAAAACACTGAAACGGTAATGACGTTAATAAATACGTTGCCTATAAACACCAAAAAAGGTGATTGTAAGCCAATCTGTACCTGTATGTAAACCTCATGCAAAAAAAGGGCTTCGTCGATTGTACTCATAGCGGGACACACGACAGTGATATTCAATATAAACATGGACTAAAGTACGCCAAGGTTTAAGCTGACTTTATAGTCTTCATTAGGTCCGCCACATACATACAGAATCCCATTTCGAAATTAGGAAACGAAATATTCCCTAACTACACAAATTTATAATATAATTTACTCAAATTCGGTACGGAAAATTTCCGAATGTATATGGTAACTTCTTAGATTTGTATGGATTTGTTGCGTTCGAAATTTTTCCGAAACGACATTCCGTAACAAATTTCGACATAACGACTATAATGTTAAACTATACCTTGGAGACGTTATCTTATGTTCTTCTTTTTTAAATACGGCTTTCGATCGTTTTTCACGACTTACTTTGCCAATGTCAAGTTAGTTATTATTAATTCTTATACATTCTTTAGTCACTATGAACAAAGTCATGTCAGGTCAGGGTCTTGAGTAAAGCGGTGACTTCGTTACTCTACTCAGGGTTTCTCAAACTTTTAGCTCCACGTACCCCTGTTAAAGATTCCATGTTACAGCGAACCCCTACAAGAAAATTAAAGTAACTAATTAAGTCCCCCACAAAAAGTAACAATGAAGTTGATTATTCACAAAAAATATGTTTTTATTTCAATAAAAGGCAACAATTAAGTGCGATTAGAATTTTTTTTACTACCATTAATGTGATGGGTGTGCTTCTTTTCTGTCAATTTTATAAATTAATTTGGACAATTTTAACTTTAATTCTGACTTGACATCAAGTCAATTTCTATATTTAGCGCCACTATATACAACGCACGTGCCTGTCACTTGCCAATCATCATTGCACCATTACGTAAATTTTGTCGCGTACCCCTTGCCGTCGAATGGCGAACCCCTTGGGGTTCGCGTACCCCACTTTGCGAAACGCTGCTCTAGCTCATCTAGTAAGATTTGACAGCAGCGAGTAAATAGACGAGACACTAATTTCTTCATGGTTATTTCATTTGTGTACTTTCACTGAACAAAATAATCTAATTCCCACTTAAATTAACCAATTTCACTCAATATAAACACGAAATTCAATTATAATAAAAAAAATACGACCACCCTCATTCACAATGGCGCCAAAACTCCTCTAGCGTATGTTTATCAACAAGGCTGGAAATGTTAAACGAAACTTGCCACTCGATACTCTCTACCTACATTGCAAGGGACTTGGCGTGAAGTTATATATGTGTGTGTGTATGAGTGCCGATGTTTGATCGGCGTTTTTTATGAATGTTTTGTGGATACAATTTATTGGATGGCCGAGTTGGTCTGATGACTGCATCGTACGTGACTTCGTCCGAATTGTAGCGTTTTATAATATTTTATTCAGTAATCCATTCTTTACTGACTCAAATATATTGTAAACTTAATAAATAAAACTTAGTAAAACTAGCTGTTTACTTAGAAGTACCAAAGACAATAATATAATTTCTAATCTCTGGTAGTACGTGAGTATTTATTGTAGGTACTACTATTAAATTATGCGCTGGGGTTTACACTTTTTACTCTTTTTTTTAAGTGAAATTATTAATTATATGTAATAACAGCTCTATATAGATATCTTTAAAATACATTCGGATTTCCGAAGTTTGACGAATATAGCCGAAATGCGCATCGGCAAATTATAAATTTAAATAGTACTATTATTACTTGTTTACATAGACGATTTAGCAATCGATAGTCTTTGCCTACCTTGTAAGGGACTTGGCGTGAAGATATGTATATACGTATGTATATATGTATGTTCTTAAGCGACATAATATTAAATGTAATGTATGTATTGTGGAGTGTCACTGTGACAAAATTACTCTAGACCTTATATTTTCCCACCTATCGCATTTTTATATCCTCCCATAGTTTATTTATTTATTTTAAACAAAATTATTACATGACAAAATATAATGAGGACCAAAGCACTAAAGGCAAAAGTTTTTCAATATATTTCTATTTTTACCGAGTAGAAAGAGAGGCGTTATACTTTGAGAGGTCTGTCGTGTCTGCGTGCGTATGTGTTTTGTGAATCTGTGTGACGTCATAACTATTTAATGAAAGAACCGATTTCGATGTTAGCTTTTTTGTTTTAAAGTGTGATCGAGATGATTTTTTAGCTACATTACATTAGTCTTATTAGGAGAAATTATAGTATGAATAAATTTCGCATCATGTAAAACAAGAAGATGCATAGTAGAAATCTTACAATATATCTTTAAAATTAACCTGGGACCGAATATTCGACATCGAACTCAGTGTTTCCACTTTTAGGGATTTCGCCCTTTTTTAGGGTATGTAAGTACAGTATCGCTGTATGAATTTTGATGAGTATTGACAATTTTTAATTAGGGATTTAAGGAATTTTGGGAAAAAAATAATTGTTTATGATAACTTTAAATATTTTATGTTCTTTACGTGTCCTTTCTCTGGCTATGACTCTGTGGCTCTCTTGTAAGGTCGTGAACCTACGCTTAAGGGAATCCACAAATTAGTTACTTCATATTCAAAGCCCGGTGAAGTTGTAAAAACCGCGAGGTTGGCAACGCAATAGTCATTCCAAAAAAAAAAAAACTTCATATTACCCGACAGATATTAACTTTCGAATATAACTAATTACATATGTTATAAACATAACGGATATTACAAACTAGTAACAATATATCTACGGATATATTTTATTTTCGTTTGTTAGCTATAACAATAACTTCTCAATTTTAGAGCCTATTACTGCTGCCATAATAAATGTCGCGATAACGTGCAAAAGTAATGCAAAATACAATTAGTTTCTATTAAATGAAAAAATAGCGGCTCGGTACGTGCTTTGCTACGTATATGAACGCATGAATGATATAAAATACAAAAGAAAAAAAGACTGAAAAAGTTACAATTTGATTGAAAATTAACCATTAACAAAATGATCTGCCATTTATTGAATTTATTTGTTACAAAAAATGTGATAAATGAAAAATAGCTCTATCGATTTTAAACAAACTTCACATAAATCATCTACTAAATAGTCCGAACAAAGCCTAAATATTTGGTTTGGATAGGTGAGCTCATTCTTGAGTTATAAAATCACAACGAAAAGTGGCATTGATTTTTATATACATACTAGCTGCTCCGGCGAACTTCGTTCCACCCGTTCAGTTTGTATGGGAATTATTAAAACATTGTTTTCCCATTTTCCCTACAATTTTCCCAGCTTTTCTCTTGATAAGAACCTTGTCCTGGCAATAACTAACACAGTGCAAAAAGAATTAGCCAACTCGGTCCAGTCATTCGGAAGTTATGCGCTTACCAACACATTTAGCGATTCATTTTTATATTATAGATAAACTAGCTTCCTGTTCCGGCTTCGCTCGGACGGTAATTTTTTTTAATCATAAAATTGAGATGTAAGCTATCCAATATCTCAAGTTGGATCAAAATGCACACGGTATGCAAATTTCATTGAAATCGGTTAAGTAGTTTAGGAGTCCATCGCGGACAAAAATCGTGACAGGAGGTTTATATATATTAAGATATAGATTATATGCCCTAAATTAGGGATTGTTTGTACAGAAAGTAGCGATTTTTAGGGATAATTTCTAAGAATTTCAAGCCGAAGCCCAAAATTTTATGTGGAAACACTGATCGAACAAATAAAATAAATTTAAAATTGCAAGGTGGTAAATGTTCATTAAAAATACTGTTCTGAGTCGGTTATATGGATATCTTAATAAAGAGTGTTAACTGTTCGAAAAATTGCAAGTTATTATTAATGACATGCAATGTGCGGTTTTTGCAAGTCATTTCTAATGGCTGTTGCAGTTCAGTGCAGTAATGTTAATGTTATTCTGGGGGGAAACGCCCCCAAAATGATTAATTTTGGAATGAACTTCCTTATCGCGCGTTGTGCAAAGGGGCTAGACGGAAAAAAAAACTCACGAAAAGTTGTAACGACACTTTGGTGTAGGCTGTGCGGCGTGCGCATTTTTCTCTGCCTCTCTCTCACTCTTATAAAAAACAACTCAGATATTTTCATTTTTATTTCGCATTGAACAGTGGTGTCGCGACGATTACGAGGGTACATCCAAAAGTTCTAAGCCCGACCAAGAAAATGAAAGAAAAGTGGGTCTAAATTTATTTTTATTTTTCGACATAGTCTCCATCTAGCTCAACACACTTCTTCCACCTGACCTGCAACTTGTTTATCCCCTCGAAAAGAAAAAGATTCCGGAAGGTCGACGAAAGTCGTTTACTGCGACTATCATCTCATCTTTGGTCGAAAATTTCAAAACCACCCAAGTGTTTTAAACGATAATCCGAATTACTTTATTTT
Source organism: Calephelis nemesis (assembly GCA_002245505.1). NCBI lineage: Eukaryota > Metazoa > Arthropoda > Insecta > Lepidoptera > Riodinidae > Calephelis > Calephelis nemesis. The sequence goes on along the minus strand of NJDD01005176.1, from coordinate 193,507 downwards.
GCAATATTTATTAAAAAGAAAAATATTATTAATTTTAATAGTAACATTCAAAATAAATCAAATAAATATTTCTTTCTTTCTTTTTATTTTTTCAGTAATGTTTTACATTAAAGCTGAATATATTTTTTAATAAACAAGCGAACGGAACACCTTTTTACAATTGTGGAAGATCAACGTTCATTGACCTAGAAAGATTGTTTAAGTCCGTTATTTTAAAGAACTCATACAAGGTTAGCAACGGATCACTACCATCTTTGGTGTGTATTCTTTAATATTTAAGTTTGTATGTCTTTCTTTAAAAATATGTGTTCTTCTACAGCTTTGCGTGTTAGTGTGTTGAGGAAAAGAGGCAGGTCAGCAAGGATAGTGGCACTTGGCACTCAATATTCTCTGCCAAAGGGAAATGAGACACTTGGTGTGAAGGTATATGTCCTTATTTGCACTAAGTGCTGTAAAATAGCGAAGTTGCTAGTTTTTGACTAATGTGTTGCAAACCTCGCGGTTTCTACAACTTCACCGGACTTTAGTTTGGTCAATACGAAGAAGAGCACTCGTGGAAGAGTGGTGTGCAGCAACTTGCCCTGACTAGGGGTCCACCCCCTCCCTATTTCAGCCGCCGTAATGACCCTGTCATGGTCCGGCCTGAAGGGTAGGATAGCCGGTAGACTTGCTAATAGGCCTAACATCCCTGCCAGCGGACAGCGACACACCTGTAACATCTATGGTGTCTATAGGCCATGGCTATCACCTATCTCTTACCAGGAGAGCCGTGAGCTTGTTCGCTGACCTCTCACATAAAAAAAGACACATCAGTTTTTATAATAAATATGGGCTAGTCGTAATTCAATACTTCCTTTTCCTGTATCCCACTCCCATTGTTATTCAAATTCCCATACTTTTCGTTCCGTCAAATTATGGGATTCACTTCCTCTAAAGTTCCGCAAACCACTTCCCTGCCCATCTTCAAAAATTAGTTGAAAGTATATTACTTTACACTTGCATAACAATTTGTGACTTTCAGGTTTCTTATTTATATAGATTTATTAATATTATTTATATTTTTTATAGTATGTCATTGTTATGAGTTTTTTTATATTATTACTATGTCTAGGTTATTTCTTTTATTGTGCATGATGGCTTCCACTGTTTTAACACAGATTCTAATTTTGTGGGGGTTGGCTGAAAGAAATCTGTAGACCTAGAGATAAGCCCACCTTTTATGCATTTCTGTTTATCACTGTCTATGTTTTATGTCACAAATTGTGTACAATAAAGAGTTAAATATGTGTTATAACCACTATCCTATTCTGCAAATCTACCGGCTACTTTGGTGACAAGACCTTTTGTCTTCCTATCATGCAGTTCATAAGATCAGAGCTTAGGTTACGAAAGGCAATACGAACTAGAGCACTGCTGGTAGAGTGGTGTGCAGCAACTTCCCCGGGTGGGGATCTACCGCCCTAACATATTCTTGCCGCTATAATGACAGAGTCGTGTTCTGTTTCGGAATGTAGAGTAGTCTCATACATCCAAATCCTAGCCATATGACAGCGGCCCTTCTATATTCTCTGTAGAGTCTATCGACTACGGATGTTTTTGAAGTGAAAACTTCTTTAGCGGCGTTGCGCACTTTTTTGTAATGGGTAAAAACTTCTAAACTCGCGTCTGGACACGTCACCTGATCGAAAATTCGTAAGACGGATGGAGAGTAAACAGCCGGCGCGGCGTAGGAGATGAAGTATCCCTCTTTCTACGGCGTGGCAAATCCTGCCTGCGCTGCGGCCTGCAAGCGGCCTGCTGTATCGTTTATATGACGCAGGGCGCTTGCGCGAATGTTCGTGTTGTCATGTTTGTGCACGATAGCGCAATAAATGAATATTGTATTCTTTCACATAAATGATAGTACTTTCACACTGATAGTTAAAGCAATTCGTTCAAAATTATTCCCTAACCATTCCAAAATATCAAAAATGCACAACGTTAATATCAAGTTTTCACTTCTGCCGGCACTCCCGGAGTGCAACCCATCGTTTTTTTTATTTACTTATGTGCATTTCTGTTTTTTAGACGACATATTATGGAGATTAAAGGAGGTTCTCTCAGTTTTAATTGTTTGTAACAATTTCATTTGTAATTATGTGAACTTGAACTTTTGATTGCAGATGCGATAAATGTTTGTAGCATAAACTGTTGCAAAACAATAAAGATGTTCTCTAAGGTTATTATTATTTGTCACTAGCACATAAAAATAAAAAATCCTAAAATATTTTTTAATAACCTATAGTTACTTATATGGCTATACAGCTGAGGACTAACTAGATCGCGTTAACTTTCTAACAAAATACCGCTTCGAAATCGGCTCATCCGTTTATAAGTTGATGCCACGTATAGTCACATATACGCACAGACACATCAAATGAACCCCATCTTTCCATTTTGGGTTAAAAATGAAAGGAAAAATGTGTGCAGTGAAATTATTGTATAAAAAAGGATACTATACCATTTCTGAATATCTGTCGGTTAATAGTGCTTGGGATTAATTGCTCCTCATACCAATCTCTCACTACTAATAATGTATGATGTAATTTAAATATTAATTCGTGAAGCAAAAACTTTGGACCCCTTTTTACGAAAAGTGCGCTGACGGAGGAGCATAAAATTTGGCACACTTATAGTTTATGTGAAGGAGAAGTGCAGAACGATAATATTTTTCAATAGTAATGCTTATAAAGTACATTAAATCAATAAATAAAACATTACCCACACTACCATGCATTTGACACACACAAACAAATATATTGATGATAACGATAAAAGATCACAGATGGCACACTAACTACATATTTATAACGTTTAGTAGTTAGTCTTAAGAAATGAAGATTGCGTTCTTATCAACAAGATATTAAAATTTATAATGGTCAAATTTTGACCAACGGGCGACCACTAGTGCTAATATAAAGATGTATAGAATAAGGATAATAAGACAAGCCCGTTGAGTTTTCTTGCCGGATCTTCTTAGCGTGTGGCCGCGTTCCGATATTATGTAGACTTGTGTGTGTGTCTCTTGTAAGGTGAATGTGAATAAAAATATTTTATCTTCTTTTCTGTTTTACCATGTTTTATTTTGTGATTGGAAGACAAACATGCCTAATGATTTCCTGTGGGTAAGGCCTGAACTATGGAGACTGTGCTGATATAAACACAATAGGAAAAACTAAAAGCTAGTCACTATTGCAGGCCAAACACACCTACGCTCCCCTTTTATGGCCAGCTTGGGTAGACAAGCTGTTGGCTTTCATTCAAACAATCCGTTCGGGAAATCAAATTGAAATGTTTATCGTAAGTAAAAGGCATATACTAACGCCCGCAGCATCGCCCACGCAGCTTTATATCGACATATCGACGTGAAAATCGATGTCTCTATTTCCGGATCAGGTTTTATCAGATTGATTCCGCTATCCATTTAACTATTTCTACATATTAATTGACTAACACCCATAAATTGAATCTAACCCCAAAATAAGCAAATTATATGCTTGTGTTATAGGTTTAAGTCAACGATACTAATACATAGAAATACATAAATAATTTAATAAACACCCAGACCCGGAAATGCAAACATCTAAATGTTCGTCACACAAATACCTGTCCCCGTCGGGAATCGAACCCGAGCCTCGCGGTTGATCGGTGTAGTTAGGCGTGTACGCTAGCCACTCGACCAACGAGGCGGTCAATATAATATATTATATAAATAACACCAAATATAATTTGCAGATTTTGGGATTTGGTTCACGTTTTAGCTTTTGTCATTAGATTTGTAATTATTTATTTATTCACTAGCTGACCCGGCAGACGTTGTTCTGCTGTTTTTTTAATATGAGTGTGTTATGTGTTTTTAGTAAAAAAGTAGAGATCAGTCACCCTTATTACTTAGGGGTATGAAAAATATGTGTTGACCGATTCTCAGATTTACTCAATATGCTCACAAAATTTCATTAAAATCGGTCAAGTCGTTTCGAAGGAGTACGGGAGGGAACATTTTAACATGAGAATTTTGTATATAAGATAATTTAATTAAAGTAAACTCCGCTCTCACTTGGCCAATTTTAATCAAATATGGCTTAGATTTCTAGTTTAACTTTTCCCAATATCGTGTGTAAAATCCTATCAAAATATGTTGTAAAATAATTTATAGATATGTTTTTAAAAAATTGACAAACCCACACCAGTTATAATTAAGATGCTGGAAACACTTAGCAAATTATACTACTATTAAATTTTAGTTTAATGTATGCATTGAATGAAAAGTATCTTTGCGCATATCCTCGAAGGGGTAGTCAGAGGCACAAGAGCCCAAGACAAGTCCCACAATGTGATAGGTGGCAAGCCTATCAATATATAGCATTATATTATATTGCATTATATAGCATTGAATATATACGATACTCGTATTTTATATAAAATCTGAAATGTTATTTATTTTTATAACTTATAATCTAATTACCGCATCGTTGGTCGAGGGGTAAGCGAGCACCATCGACCAACCGCAAGTGTCGGCTTCCATTCCCGACGAAGCTAGAACATCTAGATATCGGTATAATATCTAGGTTCAAATGTGTTTATTGAATTTATTCCTATATCTATTTAAGCATTACTGTATTTTTGTAAATTGTACTCTGATATATGTAACATTATTAATAATATTTAGCAATGATTTTTTTAATTATTTTATTAGGTAATCTAGTAACTACTAGGGTCTTGTGTTCATTAGGTACCGGGTTTATTTTCCGGATCAAGCAGCAAATAAATAAGTTTTTCAATTTTCTAATGAAACATTCTTGCCCGGGACTGGACATGTGCCCGGTAATTTCGACTAGTTGTAGGTGCATTGTTTGTACCTTTGCCTACCTCTTCGGAGATATGGACGTGAAGATTTTTTTTTTAATTTAATTCTACTAAATTTAACTTCAACATTGTGGAAAAATATTTAGACATAAATATGTTTAATATAATAAACCAATTACGATCAATGTTTTATGTTAATTAAGCAATTGAATTAATTGTTTTAAAAAAAATTAGAATTAACATAACTAACATGAATTATTGATTTAAAATTATTTTGATTGAATTCACGAATAAGTTGTTCTTAAATAGCTAACTTTCTAGCTTGTTGTATTTAGCATTAATATGTATCAAACCAATTTTTGTTACATGTTTGTTACGCGATAACTCGGCCGATAAAAGTTCGGTTCTTTTTTCGAAAGGCAATGATTCCAAGGTGGCCCTTTAGAAATATGATCAAGATCCGACTAGTAGGTTTTGACTAATATTTAACTAGCGGCCCGCCCCGGCTTTGCACGGGCATAACCTTCCTCTTTAAACACTTTAGCTATTAGAAAAACCGCATCAAAATCCATTGCGTAGTTTGAAAGATTTAAGCATACAAATTGATATAGGGACAGAGAACGCGACTTTTTTTTATACTATGTAGTAATGATGAAATTTTTTCGTCAATTTAGACTACGTGGTAGTAAAATTGAACCAGAAGGTTTATTTAGGACTAGCTGTGGCCTCGAAATTGCACGCGTGGAATTTAACGAAAAAATTATTTAATTGGTGTCCACTTTGTCTAAAACAAACGTAGCCTAAGTAAGTCCTTACTACATTATCTAACTGCCAGCGAAATTCCCGTCTATCGATACGACCGTTTCAGAGATTAGGGGGCGTCCACAAATTACGTGAGATGTTTAGGAAGGGGGTCGATTCAAAACTCACCTAACCTTACGTTGGAGAGAGGGGGGTCACGGCAAGTATCATGCAATTTTTTTGCTTCAATCACAAAAAAATAAATGCTATTTTGGTCCTTTTAATCCATACTGCACATGCTTAAGATTTAATCTTTAGTGTAATTGTAATACGCCATTCACTAATTCCTTTAAAAGAAAATCATTCAATTCATTCTTCGACTTTACACATCTACTGACTGTCAAACCACCGTATTTGTTTTATAACAAATAGCACAATTTACTTAATTTAGTTGTAATTAACCAGAAGTGCTGCAGCTCACGCTGGAATGATCTGCATATGATTCTGCACGAAAGTTTTCTGCCATACTCTTTCTCCATACTCTATCACTTAATCTCACGTAAGATTGGGGGATAGGGGAGGGGGTTGAATAAAATCTCACGATATCTCACCAGGGGGCGGGTAGGGTCAGAAAATGTTATCTCACAAGGGGGCTGTAGGGTCAGAAAATGTAAAAAACACCTCACATAATTTATGGTCTTGTCAAGAATTGATAGACAGACAGGCAAAAATTGTAAAACATGCTAATTTGGTATACGTACTCTATATACAATTATACATTCATATACATGTAGTAAAAAGCGGTTATTTGAATATTACAATTAGACACTCCAATTTAATTTGTATATGTATATAAGCTATAGAAATATCAATTCACGATCAGTATTTGTGTGATGAACGTAGATAACTGTATTTCCGGTTTCCGGGTATCTGTATAAGTGTTTTTGTTTGTCAGTATCCTTGACTACCACCGATAACATAAGCATATAAATTGCTTACTTTGGGATTGGATCAATTTGTGTAATTTGTCTAAGAATTTTTATTTGTTAGAAATTATTTTGGAACAACCTATATAATACATACATATCTTCACGCCAAGTCCCTTACAGATAGTCACTTGAGAAAGCAGAGAGTGACTAGTGCCAAAACAGGATCCTTGGTGCCCTGCCTGGCTTTCTCCACATTCATTACTCTTTTCATACAAACACTCCGCACCTCTTACTCTTACTCCAGTTAGCAGACTCTTAGCACTAGTCTCGGACAATAACCCGGAATAACCGAGCGATTTGATCGTCGCATGCTAACCTATTTTTCCCCGGGTACCTACATCCATCCATATTCTTATTATGTATCTGCTTAGCCAATCTTTTATCTGTCATTGAACTAGCGGAGCTTTCTCATTTTAACACCAACACTTTCTTTCAATCCCACTCTTTCTCGGATCTCACTGTTACGAATGCGGTCAGCGAGCGTTACACCACAGATTTTCCGTAGCGCTCCCATATTTTACTAATATCACTACATAGTATAAAATAAAGTCGCTTCCTCTGTCTTTCTTTGTATGCTTAAATCTTTAAACCTTCGCAACGGATTTTGATGCGGTATTTTTTTAATAGATAAAACGATTGAAGAGGAAGGTTTATATGTATACTTTATACCCGTGCGAGTTATCTATTTTTATAGCCGCTAGTTATCTATAATTGGTCTATTTAAACAAGAGCCGTCGGTTATAAGTAATAAATTTAAAAAAATAATATTTTTAACTTCAGCATTTTTACTATCTTTTGTTAAAGGTTATAGACATGCTTAGTATGAATTAGTAGATAATAAATTAGTAAATGTATACAGATACTAAATAAGTTAATGATGAATTAAAACTGTATGTTTGTATTAATTAAAATAATGAAAGCTTTAAAGTACTAATTAGTATTGTATTATAAAAGTGGGTTAGTATGTTTTGAGAAAAATGCTCGAAAAAATATCGCAATTATTATTTCTTTAATACTTTTCACGATATTTCAAGAATTATTGTTCTTATTGATACTGAGATTTATATGACTACTAGCTGCCCGTTCCGGCTTCGCTCGGATGGTAATTTTTTTACCATAAATTGAGATATAAGCTATCCTATCTCTCAAGTTGGATCGAACTGCACATGGTGTGCGAATTTTATTATAATCGGTTAAGTGGTTTAGGAGTCCATTGAGGACAAACATTGTGACACGAGATTTATATATTTTAAGATATTGTTATAACATGATGTGTTTTCTTCTAGAACAGCGTTTCCCATTTGGTAGGTCCGAGCCATCAATATAAAATGTCTGCCTTGTTAATATTTCTGCCTTATAAAAATAAATATGGAAATCGACTTAAAATGGAACCAAACTTTGCTATGAAAGTTACGTCATATTTCGTGAACTTGGAAAACAAGCATCTGCTCCATAATTCTCACTAAATTGGCGATACCGAAATAATAATATTATCGAAACATTTTCACTAACAATTAATGTGTGTTTTTTTATATACTTAACTAGTCGCCCGTTCCAGCTTCGCAAAGGCGGACAGACTTCTATGATATTATACATGTAAACCTTCCTCTTTAAAAACGCATTAAAATTCGTTAAGTAGTTTTAAAGATCTAGGCAAACATAGAAACAAGCGTCGAAAAGGAACTTCGTTTTGTGCTATGTAGTGATATGATCAACTTGGGTGTAAAAAAAATAGGTCACGAAAGGACAGTATGAAAGTTACTGGGCGATGAGAGAATAATGTTTGGTAAATAGTGGTCTAGATAATAACAATATTCTAGTGTCACTTTATCACCAAGTTGTATTATTACAAATATTTTATTTTATATTTATTTAGTTTCTGTATCTAAATTTTGTAATGCTAATTAACAAAAACATATTTAAAAATATTAACAACTAGCTGTCCCGGCGAACTTTGTTCCACCTGTCTAGTTTGTATGGGGAAAATCAAAGTTTTGTTTTTCCCATTTTCCATGCAACTTTCTTCGGTTTTTCTTTTCGTTAAATCTTCTTTTGACAATTACACAATAAAAAAAAATAGCCAAATCGGTTCCGCCTTTCGGAAGTTATGCGCTTACCAACACATTTAGCTATTCATATTTATATTATAGATGTTATGATTTTTGTAAATTAAGTTGATGTATTGTAAATACGAAGTGCCAAAAAAATACTTTAATAATATTTTTATCTTTAAAATTTTCAAATTTTTTTAAAAAAGATTTTCATATTTTTTAAAGTAGGAAAAAATAACATACCGGTAAAATAGGAAAACTAAGTCGGCCTTGTATATCCAACCAACGAAATGTTTTCCCAATAACACTGGCAGTTGTTTCGGTGATCCAGTCAAGCTCCCCGTCATTTCATTTTCCAGACACTATATACAATCATATCCAACGGATGCACTATCACAGTGAGACTAGACATTTAACGGACTAGTATGTTTGGTTACGTGTAACCTGCGCAAGCGCACTGCCGACAGTACATGGAACACCTTGATCCGCACGAGTTATCTTGCGCAATGTCGCGACAGTACTGTCCCCCAGTATATCAAGAAAGTGCTGTGTTTACCTTATTGTGTGCTGACGTAATGTTACCGTTGTTGATCTGCAACATGATCATTAAAAAAACACTAGTTGAGTCACATTTTAATAAAAAAAGCAGGATTTCTCGGAGCAAATTTAAGCCTTTTATTAGATGTTTGTCGACTTACGGCCCATATTGGTAACATATCTACAGATAGAGAAAGGCCTAAGATACTAATCTAAAGTAGCCCTTTCTCATATCCTAGATAGATTATAAATTCCCCGTGTTGGTCCGGGTTCCTTTGCAGAATAGACCATCTGCCTTTCTTGCCAGGCAGCTCGTAAAAGGCGAGTATAGGCTTATCATCACTAACACCGTGACATTTGACTAGATGGTAGAGTTTCGCAGCGACTCGCCCGGATTGGTACCACCGCCTTACCTATTCCTGCCGTCATAACGTCATGACGTGTTCCGGTTCGGAGGGTAAGGTAGCCGGTAAACTTACTTTTGCTCGAGGCCTAACATTCTGATTCTCAGTGTTGGCAACACACCATTAGCATCTTTGTTGTCTCTAGGCGGCGTGAATTTCTTACCATCAGGAAATCCATCTGCTTGTTTGCCTTCCTATAACATAAAAAAAAATATATTGGCCGTAACTGTATCCAATACCGGGTAAAGTTCGGTGATTAAAACCAAATGCAGGTTTTTTTGTTTTTCGAAATGACAAATTTATTAAAACACAGTTTTCTCGTTTTTAATTTTTTATAATTTAAAATTGCGAACTGACTAATAGAATAACTTGAAAGTATTTTTTACCGACTTTTACTTTCCGTTTGTCGCAATTTTTTCAATTCTATCAAGTACCTATATGTAAAATATGTTTTTAACAAAAATATTTTAACTCTTTTCAAAAAAGGAGGAGGTATATAATTCGAGTGTAGGTTTTTTTTCTATGTTTGTTACGTGATTACTCGGCCAACAGCCAATTGATTTTATAAGTTCTTTTTTAGAAAGATAGTTCATCCTGAGGCGGTACCATCATGGTTTTATCATCATCCAACTAGTAGTTTTTGAGTTATACTTAAAAGTGTAACTCACTCAAAACTACTAGTACGATGTTGATAATGTATCGATGGTCAAGGGGTTAGCGTACACGCCTAACTCCAGCTACCAAACGCGGTGCTCGTGTTTAAATCCCGACAGGGGCAGGCATTTGTGAGATGAACATAATATGTCTGTATTTCCGGGTCTGTGTGTTATTTTAAATCTCTTTTGGTTTTTATTTAAGTATTTCTATGTATTGGTATCTTTGACTAACACCCATAACACAAGCATATATTTTACTTCTTTTGGGGTTAGATTCAATTTACGTGATTTGTTTAGGAAATAAAAAAATATACATACAAAATTCCAGTCATACCGATTTGGTTTAGGAGTTATTTGACAAAACACACGTACATTTTCCCCCTGTTCGTCCGGGCTTCTTTGCTGAATAGACCATCTGCCTTCCTGTGAGGCAGCTCGTAAAAGGCAAACACAGGCTTACCATCACCAACACCGCGACATCTGACTAGGTAGTAGAGTTTCGCAGCGAATCGCCCGGATTGGTACCACCGCCCTACTCATTACATCAGTGCTTGCCGTTGACGTGTTCTGGTTCGGAGGATAAGGTCAGCTACCTTAAACTTACAAAGCTCGAGGCCTAATATCCCGGCCTCAGGTTGGCAACGCACCGTTACCATCTTTAGTGTCTTCTTCTTTTGAATTTCTTACCATCAGGAAATCCGTCTGCTTGTTTGCCTCACAATATCATAAAAAAGTACAGAAGAGTTATACATGTTAGGATTAGAGGGTTCATACTACGTCCCCGTTTACGTCCTCGTAACACCCTTTGTAAGAGACGAACATAGATTATATGCAGGGATCGAAATATCGGTATTATTCTGTAACGTTACTTGCTCACACTCGAAATAGTGGTAGTTTGAAGTGTACCGTTACTTCAATATTGTTACAAATTTCGTTACGATTTAGTATTGCTTACGTAATACGTTCCGATACTCACTGTGAAATAACGGTAAGAACATATCGTTATACTCAATTAGCAATTACTTTCAATGCTATTATCATTTTGTCTCTGTCACACACTTTGAATTTTTTATTTGGCTTCCCATGTTTGATGTTTGCATACGTTTACGTACCTAGTTGCCAACTTGGAGTTGAGTAGTTGCAAAGAGAATGTAAAAGCGGCAACGTCGCTTTATTACCAGTATTATAACGTTATTTATAGAGTTACAATTTCGTTTCGTTAATGTTATCCGATACGTTAATTATCAATAGAGACCGACGTACGTGGTAAAAAAAAAGATGTATCTGGTAACGTTTCAAATCCCTGGTTATATGGGTCATTTCCAAATAGATCACTGGTGGTAGAGTATTGTGCAGCAACTCTCTCAGGTAGAGATCCACTGCCTTACCTATTTCTGCCGTCATAATGAAAATTTCATTCCGGTCTGGAGATAGAGACATGCACATAAGGCTTAACAACTCGGCCACAGAACGGCGACGCCCCTGTAACATCTATTGTCTCTATAGGCCTCGGTTATCTTTTACCATTAGGACTTTTCCGTTGTCTTAAGCATAAAAAAACTAATTGCGGTAATTAATATGTGTGAAAAACCCGATTTATCTACATTTAAACAATGGTTTTGTAACAAGAAATACTTGTTAACTACTTGGGCAAGCTACCGGTTTACTTACTTACAAAAAAATAAATAATTTATAAGGGAAGGTTATTATAAATGGAACTCCTAATGGGAAGTAAAAAGACTCGCTATATAAATAAAAAAATGGTAATAGTGCGTTGCCAACCTCAGGTTTGGTTGTTAAACCTTTTGTCGATAACTTTATGAGCTACCCCCACGAACTTAACACGACAATGACTAGCACTGAGGTTATCGCAGCAGGAATAGGTAAGTCGATTGTATCAACACGGGTTAGATGAAGCAAAACTGTCATGGTGGTGACAAATAAATCGACTTTCGAGTTGACCTGCTAGGAGATAACCATTTGCCATAAACATTATATTTTCCCCGTGATGGTCCGGGCTCCTTTGCAGAACAGAGCACCTGCCTTCCTGCCAGGCAGCTCGTAAAAGGGGAGCTTAGCCTTACCGTCACAAGCACTGTGACATCTGACAGCGACTCGCCCTGATTGGTAAAAAGGTGGTACCTTTTTACCTATTCTTGCTGCCATAACATCAGTGCTTGCAGTTGACGTGTTTCGGTTCGGATAAGAAGTAAACTTACTTTTACTCGAGGCTTCGAGGCCCGGCCTCGTTTTGGCAACGCACCATTAACACCTATGATGTAATTAGGTGACGTTAACTACTATCAAAAATCCGTCTGCTTCTTTGCCTTGCCTTATCATAATATCATAAAAATAGAAAAAAACTTCTGGAGTCCGGAACCAGCATGGGAAAATGATATGAAACATTATGTCAATAATTGCGCAAAATTTGGGTTTTGTCCAGAACTGGTAACATTGTTGACAAGGTTTTTTAACAATAGACCGATTTAGATGATTCAGCGTTTAGTGCTATTACCACTAGTTAACGGTGTTTTGAGTCACTGATATACGTAAGCGTGGTTTTTATTCAAGAAACGAGTCCGAGTCCGAAACGAAGAGGTTGCCACCTGAGGTCAGGATGTTAGGCCTCGAGCAAAAGTAAGTTTACCGGCTACCTTACCCTCCGAACCGGAACACGTCATGACGTTATGGCGGCAGGAATAGGTAAGGCGTTAGTACCAATCCGGGCGAATCGCATCTGTCGGTGAAAAAAGTAGCGCCTCGTAAACTTTTACCATATAAACTTATTGGGTGAGAATATAACGTAAACACCTACCATCTTATTAATAAACACGGTGTAAAATGCGACAAGGTTCAACCTCGTATTATAGTCTATTACAATGTTATACAGAATATAATATCAACTTAATTTTACGCCTACCATAAAGTATCTTCACGCCCATATCCCCGAAGAGGTAGGCAGAGGCACAACCAGAGCACCCGCGACTAGCCGAAGATTCTAAGTCCCACAATGGGATAGGTGGCAAGCCTATCGCCAACTGGGCACATTTCCAATCCCGAGCAACTTTTTTTTTAGTAGAAAATTGGAAAAACCCATTTTTTTGTTGCCCGACCCGGGATTCGAACCCGGGACCTCATGCAGTCAAGTCCAACACCCGGACCGCTAGACAACAGAGGCGATAGAGATTACGCCTACCATAGTCTATCTTTATTAATAAGACGGCTAATGCCGCTAAACGTGAGTCTCGGGTTCTATCCCTACGGGTATTTATGTGATGAACATGTACATACCTATCTGCATTTTTGGTTCTAGGTGTTATTTTTTTTAGTATCCATTTTTTATGACATTGGAAGATAAATTTCCTGATTGTAGGATATTCACGCCGTCTACTGACCCAAAAGGTTGTAATGGTGCGTTGCCAACCTGAGGCCGGGGTTTTAGGTCTCGAGCAAATTAAGTATATCGGCTACCTTTCCCTTTTCCCTTATCCCTCCAGACCGGAACACGTCAACGCCAAACATTTACGGTATAACGATAGGAAAATGTAAGGCGGTGGTACCAATCCGTGCGAGTCGCTGCGAAATTTTACCACCTATAAGGATGTCACGGTGCTAGTGACGGTTAGCCTATGCTCGCCTTTTAGGAGCTACTTGGCCGGAATGTAGATAATTTATTCTGTTAAGGAGCCCGGCCTAACACGGGTTAAGTATTTTTTGTATTAGTATCATTGGCTAACGCCAATAACACTAGCTTATAATTAACTTAGTTTGGGTTAAATCAATTTATGCCCGGTTCCTATAATCAACGAATCGTAATCCGTCAGCTAAACCATTCGTACTTTGTTCAAAAGTAACGGAGCGTTACCAATATTTAAAAAAAATGTTTAGAATCAGTAGTTGCAAACTAGCAACCGTTGTTAGTAATCTTACTAAGCGTACAAAATACTACCATCCGTAATCAAAACGACTCGTTTTTTGAATTTAGGAACCGGGCATTAATCGTCACTACATAGCATAGTATAAAACAAAGTCGCTTCCTCTGTCCCTATGTCCCTTTGTATGCTTAAATATTTAAAACTACGCAACGGATTTTGATGCAGATTTTTAAATAGATAAAGTGATCGAAGAGGAAGGTTTTTGTGCATATTTTATACCCGTGCGAAGCCTGGAGCGGGCTTTTTTATATAAAAAAAGAAGGAAGAAAACTAAAAATAATTATACTTACACCTTGCGGCTCGAATTTACGAAGTCAAATCACTTTGGCATAAACATCGCTACGTTGCGAGGTCAAAGAAAAACAAACAAACTCACTTTCACATTTCTAATGTTAATATGGATTTGGTCAAGTGTCAAAATCACGCATTATCAACTTTATTTTTATTTAGTGTACTAGCTGTTACCCGCGGCTTTGCTCGCGTGAACTGGACTTGAATTAAAAACTGCTTGAATAATTTATTCCTTATCAAACGTACTTTCTAGCCCTATTTCACCCCCTTAGGGAGTTTCCAGAAACGCTTAAATACGTATCGAGTGCCAGACCTTCACGATTCTGACAAACCTGTCTAGATTCCTTTACATTCATTACCCTATTCATACAAACACACCGGTTTCGGAGACTCTTGAGACCGCCCTCGGATAATATCCAATTGATTTGATCCTGGAATGTCAACCTTGAACTCCCCGGGTACCTACAATTATCCACATTCGCATTGTATACCTATCTGCTTTGTCAATCTTTCACCTGTCATTCTTTCCACATGATCGAACCAACGGAGCATGCCCTTTCGTATTTTAACACCAACACTTTTTTGCAATCAATCTCTTTCTCGGATCTCACTGTTACGTATGTGGTCAGCGAGCGTTACACCACAGATTTTCCGTAGTGCTCTCATTTCGACTGCATTTATCCTACTTTCATGCTCTTTCTGACATACCCAACTCTCGCTTCGTTATAACAGCGTCGAGATAAGCACAGAATTATGCAAAGCGAGTCTAGCTTTTTGACTCAAAACCTCGCTTTGGAATAGCTTACCCAACGCTCCATTCACATTATTCCCTGCACTCACTCTCCTCTCTACATCCGCATTATACCTTCCATCCCTGCTAAAAGCTCAACCAATATATACTATTTCAATCACTTGTTCCAGCACTACATCATCAACCAAATTTCTAACATCCGTTCTGGCTACGTCTCTTTCAAATACTATTATTTTGGTTTTCGTCGCAGTCAAATGTTAGCCCCTTTCTTTACAATCTCCTTCCATAACTGTGAGCAGTGTTTGCAGCTGATGTTTTAGAGCTCAAAAGTACAGCAAAAAAAATGATGGTTTCCCATACCAATATTCAATCCCTATTTCACCCCCTCCAGGGTAGAATTTCCAGAATTCTGTCCTTAGTCTCTATTCAATAAAACAACCCTACACACCAACGCGACAAAACAATGAATGCCTTTTAAACAGTTATTTTATATTTTTTGTTCGGTTTATCTGTTTCTCTGTTCATTTTTCACGCAAAAACGAATAAACAGATTTCAATAAAGTTTACTGTAATCATAGTTTACAGTCCTGTTCAACATTTAAGGTAACTTATACTTTAGGAAAATCTTTTTTACCCATCACTATACATGAAAAATCACTCCATACACTTGTAAAATGTGTATGCACATGTATCGCCTCTAGTTTAGCGATTCACTTGTTGGGCTTGACTGAATGAGGTCCCGGGTTCGAATTCCGGGTCGGGCAACAAAAAGAAAATTTGGGTTTTCCAAGTTTCTAAAAAACGTGTTGATCGGGATTCGATATGTGCCCGGTTGGCGATAGGCTTGTCACCTATCACATTGTGGGACTTAGTGTCTTCGGCTAGTCGTGGGTGCTCTGGTTGTGTCTCAGCCTACCTCTTCGGACATATGGGCGTGAAAAAGATAACATGTACGTAGTCGCGAGTAACAGCTTGTAGAAAATTAACATCCCTGGATAAATCGCACAAATTCATCTAACCACAATGTAAGCAAATTATATGTATGTGTTAAGGGTGTTAGTCAACGATACTAAAATATAGAAATACTTTAAATACCCAGACCTGGACATATATCTATATTCATCACACAAATGCCTGCTTCCGTCAGGAATCAAACCCGAATCTTGCGGTTGGTCGCGTGTATACTCGGCTAACGAGACGGTCAATGCATATCTACTATAAAAAGTAGCCTAAGGTTATTTTTAATAGATAAAGTTATTGAAGAGGAAGGTTATGTATATTTTACACTCGTGCGAAGCCGGGGCGGGCCGCTAGTAATTATTAAAACAATAATAAAATGAAATTTGTCTACAAAACTTTTTTTAATCTATATGTTAATATGTGATACCAAAAATTTGGACCCCTTTCTACGAAAATCGCGCGGACGCTGGAGCATAAAATATGGCACACTTATAGTTTATGTGTAGGAGAAGTGCAGAACGCTAATGTTTTTCAATAATAATACTAATAAAGTACAGTACATTAAATCAATAAATAGAAATGTTCTATAATGGTAATGACCCACACTACCTCGTATTTGACACACACAAACTAATATATTGATGATAATGATAAAAGATCACAGATGGCACACCATACAGTTTGGAAACAAAGTAGTTGGTCTTGAGAAATATAGATGGCGTTGTTATCAACAAGATATTTAAATTTATTATGGTCGAATTTCGACCAATGGGCGACCACTAGTAGCAATTAACACGTATTGTAATATGGGAAACAAAACCCAAAACGAGAGTTATTATAATTTTTGGATTTTTGTCTGTTCACCAAACGAAAAATGTATACGTATTATGGCGTGACAAAACTGGCAAAATAGTGCGCTATGAATGAAATGGACTTACCGAAAGCTAAAACTCGCAAATATAAATATGTATACATATACATCTTAAATAACTTACATAAAATTCTCCTGTCACAATTTTCGTTCCCGTACTCCTCCGAAACGGCTAGACCGATTCTCATTAAATTTTGTGAGCATGAGCAATGAGACATTGAGTGTGTCTGAGAATCGGCCAACATCCCATTTTTATAACCCTAATTGATGAGGGTGAATCACAGCAAAAAATAGCAGAACAACGTCTGCCGGGGCAGCAAGTTATATATAAATATTGTTATATAATTTGTAGAAGTTAATATACTTTCGAAAATGTGGGTTTGTAAGAAAAGGATAATGAATGTCCTCCACAGCCAGAAAAGTATGCAAGGATTGTGAGATTTGGCACTCGATACTCTCGGCCTACCTCGTAAGGGATTTGGTGTGAAGATATGTATGTGACAATGCTTATTGCTCGTGACTGTACTATTGTATTACAATGAAACAAGCTGTGACGTCTGTGTCAGTCAGTCACCTTTTTGATTTCTAAAATAATAGGCATTTGCATGTTGCATAGTTGTTTCCAGTATTAAATACGAGTATGTAAATGCACAATATTAACGTCATTACCTACAACCAGCACGTCAGGTCAGGATGGTCAGAGTCCCGTAAATCAATAATCTGCATTCCTGTCCAGCAGCTCCAAGTGGTACCTACCAATAACCCAACAAAAAACTTAAATAAAAAGACCTAAATGATAGGGTGCTATTCAGAAACTAGTGCGGGTAAGAATCCACCGCCTTATCTATTTTTCCCCGTGTTCCCCGTGTGAATAGACCATCAGCCTTCCTGCCAGGCAGCTCGTAAAAGGCGGGCTTAGGCTTACCGTCACTAACACCGTGACATCCTATTAGATGGCAGGTTTTTGCAGCAACTCGTCCAGATTGGCACCACTACCGCCTTACCTATTCCTGCCGCCATAACGTCACGACGTTCGTTCGTAACGTTCTTCCGGTCGGAGTTGAAGGTAGCCGGTAAGCTTACTTCTACTCGAGGCCCAACATCTCGGCCTCAGGTTTGCAACACATCATTACCAACTTAGGTGTCTATAGGCGGCGTGAATTTGTTACCATCAGGAACTAAGATTTCTTAACATCGTAGCACCGACGTAAGTACCTATAACATCTACGGAGCCTAGGCCGCTGTGATCACTTACCATCTAGAGAGCTGTGTGTTAGTTCGTTGTCTTTAAAAGTGTATCTTCCCGCTAGTATTTCCAAAGATGTAGGCAGAGGTATAACCACAATGCTAACAAGTAGCCGATGGTAGTCTTGTGAGGCAGACTTATCGCCAAACGGCCACTTATCTACTACCGGGCGACGTTGCTTTTATTAAAAAAAAGCATTTTGACTCCCATATCCCCGAAAAAGTAGGTCGTTCGTTGTCTTAAAAAGTGTATCTTCACGCTAGTATTTCCAAAAAGTTAGGCCGAGGTATTAACCAAAGTGCTAACAAGTAGCGGATGGTAGTCTTGTGAGGCAGACTTATCGCCAAACGGCCGCTTTCTACTACCGGGCGACGTTGCTTTTATTAAAAAAAGCAATTTGACTCCCATATCCCCGAAAAGGTAGGCAGAGGCACTACCAGGGCTCCCACGACTAGCCGGGGACACTAATAAGTCCCACAATGTGATAGGTGGCAAGCCTATCGCCTACCGGGCACATATCCAATGCCAAGAAACGTTTTTTTATTAGAAAGTTGGAATAAATATTATGACTTTAATGGTTTTTCATAATTTATGTAGCCAATGTCAGGTACGGAAGGGACAGTGATTAAAAATAAATGAATTTGCAATAAATGAATTTGCAATAAAAGTAATTGCAATAAAACTAATTGCAATAAAACCAATTAGAAAAACTGTAGGCTTTAAGCAATTACTGCGTATGCTTTTGTAAGTGGAATATTTAGATATGGACTAATTTTATTGGCTAATCCAACGAATGCGGAAGAAATACCTTTTATTGCTAAATGTATTAGAGACCTTTGTAACCTTCGTTCCAATCTTTTAAGCCTACATTTAAAATATTGAAATTGTTAACTTTTCTCCCACTTAAGATTAAAGAGTCGGGTTTGTTTGTCAAAAATTTAATAAGTAAATAAATTTCACTGCACAAGTTGAATCTAACCCCAAAGTAAGCAAATTATATGCTTGTGTTATGGGTGTTAGTCAACGATTCTAATACATACGAACTAAGTATTTCTAATACATAGAAATACTTGAATAGATACCACAATAAATTTAATAAACACCCAGACCCGGAAATGCAGACATCTAAATGTTCATAACACGAATGCCTGCCTCCGTCAGGAATCGAACCCGAGCCTCGCGATTGATCGGTGTAGTTAGACGTGTACGCTAGCCGCTCAACCAACGAGGCGGTCAAACAACATCTAGATTTAAAAAAAATAAAGACATGCTATTTACATCTCGAGGTCCCATAAGATTGGTAGTACGTAGTAACTATTAAGTAATCTTTGGTAGTACCTTCAAATACAACAGAGTTGACAGAAAAAGCTTTTATGTTTATAAAAAAATATAATAAAACTTCAAAATCCATTCGAGAGTTACTAATTTTAAAACTATATCGATCAGATGTCTGATTTTTTTGGAATGATTAATGTGTTGCCAACATCGCGGTTTTTGCAATTTCACGAATAGATATCTGAAAGAAAAAAGCGTATTATAACATTAAGGAATCTTTTTCTTAAAGTTTCTGGTACAAAAATTAAAGCATTCACATTATGTGTTGAAAGATTTTTTAATAACTATTATTTGTGTTGTTATTTTATGTTATGAATTGACATTAATACAGTAAATTAATGCTTTCATGATTATTAATTTCAATAATTGCTATCAATTAATTGCTTTATGTAACCCTAACAATAACAAAAACTTCCTACCCTAACAATAATACAATCAATTTTTTTCTTTAAAATTTTATAGAAATTTAATCCGTTCCCGGGCCTTATTTACGTGTTAGTCCGGAGAGTAGGGTAGCCGGTACACAGGGCCTAGCATCTCGACCACAGTATGGCGACGTACCTATAACATCTATGGTGTCCATTGGCCACAGTCATCTCTTAATATCTTTTTTTTTAAATGGCTAATTCGTTGCTAACCGCGAGGTTTTTACAACTTCACCGGATTATACCTCTTAATATAAAAAAAGCTGGAGAGTACAAGCACCCTTGTTGTGTTTTTCCAAAAACAACTTGTTATTACATTTTTTTATATTACTTGCTTTCACAAACCACAGCCCAAAGTTGCATTCATGTTTATACAATGAAGTTCAAAATTCTAATGAATTAAACATCTGCTTTTCATTACGTAATAACTACGGTAATAAAAACTGTATTCATAAGGTGTTTGAATAAACATAAGTGGAGCCTATTAATATGTTTTTTTTATTATCAAAGTAGTGTATAAAATATATGTAAGTATGTTTAAGGTGTTGCCCGCTACGTCCATACACACAAATGTGTGTTAAATGTTAAATTAATCTGGACAAGTTACACGAATTGAACCTAACTCCAAAGTAAGCAAATTATATGCTTGTGTTATGAGTGTTAGTCATCGATACTAATACATAGAAATTCTTAAATAGATACCAGAATATATTTAATAAACTCCCAGACCCGGAAATGCAGACATCCAAATGTTCATCACACAAATGCCTGCCCCCGTCGGGAATCGAACCCGAGCCTCGCAGTTGGTCGATGTAGTTAGGCGTGTACGCTAGCCACTCGACCAACGAGGCGGTCAGTGGCTGTGTCAGTGCGGTCAATGTGTGTGTAAGTTTAGACCAGAGATTCCCAAACTATTTTGTTTCGTAGACCGACCACTATCCAAATTTTGCTAAATTCGGTGAACCACCTGCATGGGCGTAGCTAGTGGGGTTGCATTGTGGGGCAATGTCCTACCTTAAAATCACATCTATTGAGGACCTTGGGCAATGCCCTACCTTAAAATCACATCTTTTATTTTTACGCGGCTTTAGAATGAAGGTTATGTTTTGTTCATGTTTCTTGTATGTATGGGTTATTGTGTATGACCTCATTTCTAGAACCGCTGAACAGATTTCCATTCTTTTCTTCTCAAATCCAATATGAGTATCAAATTAAAGGGCAAGGGCAATTAAATATGTTTAAACATAAACAGGCTTATTCCTAAACGTTGTTTAACTTTTAATCACCAATTTAAGTAATGTTTAAAAAAATTCTTATTTATAAACGCTATTTAGAGTTAATCATTTGTTTAAATATGCTCTTAAATAGCTGTCACTTTAAGCAACCTCGGACCCTTGTTTAAAATTTTAATCAACAAAATGGCAGACTAAATTTCAAACAGCTGATTTTATGTGCATTGACAAAATGCAACAACTAGCCATTTAATATGGCTTATTTGTGTATTCTTATGATTTTTTTATAATACACGCATTGAAATATTTTGATTTCGTTGAAGTGTGGATAAAATTGGACGGGATATGTTGGATTTTGGAACAATATATGACTGTAATAACAAGTTTTATTATGGAGATGGCCAATGACTCCTACGAAGAAACGAATAGTTTTCCAGAGCATTTTGTTATGATATTGGAAGCATAAAAATAGACAGATTTTCTGATTGTGAGAATTTCACGCCGTCTAGAGACACCAAAGGTGGCAATGTTGAGATTCCAACCTGAGGCTGGGATGTCAAGCCCCATGCAAAAGTAAGTTTACCGGCTACTTTACTCTACGAACCGGAACAATTCAACAGCAAGCGCTGACGTTATGGCGGCAGGAATATGTAAGGCGGTGGTACCGATCCGGATGAGTCGCTGCGAAACTCACCTCCTAGTAAGTTGTCACGGTGCTAGTGACGGTAAGCGTATGCTCGATTTTTACGCGCTGTTTAACTCCTGTTAGATGGTAGATGGTCTATTCTACAAAGGAACTCGAGCCAACACGGGGGAAAATATTACAGAAATGTCGTCATTTTTTATATTTAGCTTTATGCATTAAAACATTATTTTTGAAATGCAGTGTATCAGTTTAAACGTTTTGTGTCTATGTTGCATCAACTTTATTTACTCTAATAAATTTAATTTTATTGTAGTACAATATGTACGAGTATTTTATTGTAGAAATATAAATACTCTTTAGCAAGAGGTTATAGATGTCCGACACCGTATTCAGAAACAACGATGTTGATAACGGATGACAATTGTTTAATCCACTTGTAGCAAAAGAAATACGCATACAGCCACATTTCTACCAAAACCTACCAAGTTAAACAGTATTTACCTAAGCATTGTCAAAATGAACTTTATGAATAACAAATTTTTAAACAATGTTTAAGGCTTAATCAAATGATTGAAACTTAAGCAATGCTTAGGAGGTTACTTAACTATTTTTTATGAATAAGACAGAAAGATTTCAAAAAGGTATATCCTGACTATTGTTTACTTACTGCTATTATTAATAGCCTAACAAAGATAAGGGGTCGTGTTATTTTAGATCAGTTGCCAAGTAACCGCTGTTATTTTTACATAATTATTAAAAACATCTTAGCAACAAAACTCTGGAAGGCCTTAACTTATCTACAGAAAAAGACATTTTCTGTAGATAAGTTAATAACATTGGCCATTAGTTGATATATGCAACACGCCCGGATTGGTACCACCGCCTTTCCAGTTCCTGCCGCAATAATCTCAGTGCTTATCGTTGACGTTTTCATATTTGAAGAATAAAGTAGTCGGTAAACTTACTTTTGCTCGAGGCCTAACGCACCCGGCAACGCACCATTACCACCTTTAGTTCTCTAGGCGGCGTGAATTTCTTACCATCAGGAAATCCGTCTGCTTGTTTGCCTTCCAATATCATAAATAAAAATATATGTTCGTTTTTGGCACGCTAGATATAAAACGCGCAAGTCGATTATAACTTACTAGCAGTTTCACGCAGCTTCGCCTGCGTAACTTGGCTTCTACTATACCGATTTGGATGAAACAAAGCCTATGTCACTCGTGGATAGTGAAGCTTTCGAATGGTGAAAGAATTTTTAAAATCAGTTCAGTAGTTTTTGAGCCTATTCATTACAACCAGACAAACAAACAAAGTTTTCCTCTTTATAATATTAGTATGAAACATCAATCGGTTAGTTTTATTGTTGCTGATGTCACGGAAGACAAGACAATGAGTGAGATTCAAAATGGCTGCCAGACGTCATACAGTAATAAAATAAAATGACGAATTTGTGGGGTATTGTTAAGTCCAAGCACTCTATTACGAAAAAATACCCGATTGCATCAAATAACATACAGCAACTGAAGGCAAAAGCCAAATTTAAACCTGAGGCCGGGATGTTAGGTCTCGAGCTAAAGTAAGTTTACCGGCTCCCTAACCCTACGATCCGGAATTCCACGGCAAGCATTGGACGTTATGGTGGCAGGAAACCAATTTAAATCTAAACTAAAATAAAAAAAACGAAATGAGTTCAATAGACAGTGTAGTCTTGTCTTGTTTTTTATGATATTGGAAGGCAAACAAGCAGACGGATTTCCTGACGGTAAGAAATTCACGCCGCCTAGAGACACCAAAGGTGGTAATGGTCCTAATGGTGCTCTTTGTTTTTAATCCGTATTTTTAAAATATTAGCAAAAGTGCATTTAATTTAAGAAACAATTTTTGTGAAGAGTAATAAATAAATATTATTATTATCCCTTATTAGCATTATTTCTTATAAAATATACAATATAAAAGATAAATTATTAGAAATATAAACATAAAAAATAGAACATAAAATTATTATTATTATTATTATTGCCAACTTGAGGCCGGGATGTTAGGCCTCGAGCAAGAGTAAGTACGGGCTACCTTAACCTCCGAACCGGAACACGTCATGATGTTATGGATGCAGGAATAGGTAAGGCGGCAGTACTAATCCAGGCGAGTCGCTGCTAAACTCTACCACCAAGTCAGATGTCACGTTGCTAGTGACGGTGACCCCATCCTCGCCTTTTACGAGCTGCCTGGCAAGGATGGCAGATGGTCTATTCTACAAAGGAGCCCGGACCAACACTGGGAATAGTCTAATATCTTCAACGAACATACAACAAATGTTTTACAATTTTGTAATATTCATAGACGATAGACAAGCGGAGTGTGTATTCTATCGAAATTTCTCGTATTGCAGGCCATTATAACAGTTATAAATGTAAATAAATATTTAAAGGCTGTTTGCATGCGCATGTGACTGCTGTGTGTTTGTGTCGATACAATTAAACTGAGGTCAAATAATGGGAGGCATTAGAGACATACCACACGTGCGTTGCGGTTCCGCATGGAAAAGACTTCAACGCGTTGTATACATTTCGGCGAGGGTCGAGTTTGATTTCTGATAAAAGCAGGCATTTATGGGATAAACATTTAGATGTCTGTATTTCCGGGTTTGGGTGTTTTTTTAATTTATTTTTGTATCTGTTTAAGTATTTTTTTGTATTAGAAACGTTTATCAACACCCATAATACAAGCACAAAGTTTGCTTACTTTGGGGTTATTTTTAAATTTGTGTAATTTAACCAGGGATATTTATATTTATACATTTAATTTTAATATGCGAACGTGTACACAATGTTTTTGCTTAGTTTAAATCAATGAATTACACTGTTTAAATGTACACTAATACAACCACTATTTGTTTTTGAAAAATGTAATTGAAATTCAGATGTGTTGGGTGGGATTAAAAAAAAGTATTAAAATATACACACTGAAATAAATTTTATAATAAATAATTAAATTGTTTCCTTTATTCAAATACGTACATCCAAAAAATATTTATGTAGCAGTTTCTCGAGTATGAAGTCCAACGTATAATCTTATCTTTCCTATGTTGCAACGAATGGATCCTTGCCGCCAAGTAATTGTGTGGTCCGACACTAAGACCGTTCTTAATATGCAGAGCACACATTCAGACGGCGAATAGATTACCAATACATACTCTAATGGTGCGAGGAACCGTTCTGGTCTTTTATTCCCCATTTAGAATGCAACGGCGGCGCAAGGAAAAGGAAGAGGGCTTTTCCTTCCATAGCGAGGACAAATAAGTATTTTTTTTAATGACAGCATTTACATATTTTTAAAGGAAATGCCAAGTTATTATCTAAACTAGTTCCTTGAGCAAGGAAACGCAGTTTTGGATATTTTTATGACAAATTGAAAGAGGTTTGTTTTCAACATTTTGTTTTATTAATAAATATTAGTGGATTGTATTTCGTGAAAGCTAACTTACATACGTCAAACCAAATTTCTTTAAAAAAATCTTGTGAAGCGAACAAAATGACTGATGTTTAATGTTAAAAAAATCACTGGGTATAAAACGATAATTCAAATAGTCTTTTAATACAAAGAAGTCCCTTTTTATACGAGAGGAGGCAAACGAGCAAGTGGGTTACCTGATGTAAAGTGATCACCTACGCTCATAGACGGATGTCCACCAGGATGGATGAACAACCTACAACCTACAAAGGAGCCCGGACCAACACGGGAAATACCATCTATATATCACCTCTTATCTCTATTCATCTATCAAAAATGTTACCCAGTGGTCGTTGGCTTTAAGTAAAGGGTATATTAAATGATCCATTACTATGTCTGCTGCTGTGCGCATCCAGGTGCTTTCCCTTTCAACTGCGGCAACTGTTCAGATCGACAGAATATTTAACGTTATAACCAACCCTTATGCCAAATGAAATGAATCAATGCCTAACAATTCATTATAATGAGTAGCATACATAAAATATATACCACCTTTATCAAAGATTAATCAAGATGGGATCTAGGTGGTCCCTTATAAATTGTTTGACAATTGGTTCAGCAGTTTTTGAGCTATACCTACTTTGTGTTTAATGGTTTACTTAGGATACGTAATATATAATATAAAAATAAATCGCTAAATGTGTTGGTAAGCGCATAAATTCCGAACGACTGGGCCGATTTATCTAATTCTTTTATTATTGTGTTAGTCATTATCAGGAGAAGGTTTCTGTAAAGAGAAAAACCGGGAAAGTTGCTGGGTAAATGGGAAAAATAATATTTACTATTTCTCACACTAAAAGGGTGAAACGAAGTCCGCCGGGACAGCTAGAAAATAAATTGGTGTCGTGCGTTTTTGCTGCGTTTAAATTTTTATAATACGTTCATGTCGTCTGCACACAAAATGTGAAGTGACAAAAGCTTTGAATATTATTGTCGGTTCGTCAATATTATAGTTTGCCAAATCGTTAAAAATAGAACATAGGCAAATATTATCAAACAATTACTTGACTTTTATAATATTTAACGATACGTGAAATTATTTGACACGGAATCTGTATTATTGAGTTTGCAGTTATTGCATTTTATTATTTTGTGAACACTAACCGACAGACGATGGCCTGTCCTAATTTTCCTATTGTGAACCGCCTCGTTGGTCGAGTGACTAGCGTACCCGCGTAACCAACCGCGAGGCTCGGGTTCGATTCCCGACGGGGACACGCATTTGTGTAATGAACATTTAGATGTCTGCATTTTACTTACTACTTGCTAGGTGTTTATTAAATTTATTCTAGTATCTATTTAAGTATTTCTATGTATTAGTATTGTTGACTGACACCTATAACACAAGCATTTAATGTGCTTACTTTGGGGTTAGATTCAATTTGTGTAACTTGTCCAGAGATATTTATTTATTTAATATTTTTATATAGGTTTTTTCATATGAAAGGTCCACCACAATACCAATTGACTTAGTCCGATTTAATTTATTTGGTTTTTGAATTGTTGTATGTGCTTTGTATGTATGGGTTTATAGATTGTCCCGTATTTCTTTCTGATTTATAGATAAGTTTTGTAGCTTAGGAAGTACAGGCATAACAACACGCAGTATGAAGTGATCTTGAAATCAAATATTTAATGGAACATTTAAATATATGTATTGAGTCGTCTTACATAATATACATACAAATCTTCACGCCAAGTTCCCTGCAGGGTAGGCAGAGAATATGGAGTGCTAAGTGAACGAAGTTCGCCGGGTCGGCTAGATAAGGTATTGGGGGTTGGAGAGGAACATGGGTGGTGATTCTGCTGGGTACAAACTAAACTTGTTTTATATACATGCTATTATTTTCAAATATTACAAAAAAAAAGAGATGGACAGGTCAAATTAGTCCGGCCATGTCAAATTTTAACGTTTTTATCAACTTTTTCTGAGGAATAGATTATAGGTCTGTAGGAATGTCGTATACCGACTAATCTGACAGTACTAAACGTGTTTTATCTCTTTCTGTTACTTTCGTTGAAAGAAGATAGCTATAAATTGAAATTAGTCTATTGCGTGCGCAACAAAATTACCACCACAATCTTTATCTATATTTAAACGTGTGCCCGCGAAAGACGGTAACTTTTACGACCGGGCGCAGCCGTAAGTAACGTCTAGTTATTTAGGATAATGATATTTAGAACAAGGTTGAAACTCTGCCGACCTGATATCCTAGATTTAATAAATATTGAAACAGCTATTTAACCTTACTTTTAAAAATGATCATTTTTCTAGTTCAAGGATAGATAGAAAATAAAATTCTTTCCTGATATTCTACCTAATGATATATCTAGTGCATAAAGTGAAGTTTAACATAAAATTTGTGTGTGAACTTTTTTTAAAAAAATATTTTTTATCTGTTTTATGATAATTTTTAGTTAGTGAGTTGATCCGTTTTAAAAGTCAAGTTAAAACCGTTTTAAAAATAAAGTTTTAACTGGTTAAAAAATATGTTAAGAAACCAGTCCCGTTAACGCCACGTTTAGGACCACTTAAACGTTCTTGAGTTAATTGTTTAACTGTGGGTTACGTTCTTACTAGGGTTAAATCACTATAAGTTTGATAGCTTAACTCATTTTGAAATTTAATTCAGGAAACAAGCAGTCCTTATATTTCTGTGTGATGCTTACCAAGTTCAAGCACGTGACGTCACACGCTTGTGCGCTCTGACGTCCTATTTACAAATAAAGTTGTGCCTTCTAGAGTTGTGTTGCTAAGATAGTTTTGTTAATTATTAAAAAATAGCAGCGATTATCTGGCAACTGATATAAAATAGCACTATCTCTTGTTATTTATATTGGCCGTTAGTATGGAGCGTTTTCAGATAAGTCCAAAAATGCTGTTAGAATAGCAGTGTGATTCTTTCACCCACATCCCCGAAGGGCAAAGGCACAACAGCCAGTGCACCCACGACTAGCCGAAGACTCTTAGTCCCACTATTGCGAGCCTATATCGGCACATATCCAATCCCGGGCAACGTAAGAAAATTGAAAATATACATTTTCTAAATGTTTTTGCTGCCCGAACCGGGGATCGAATCCGGTACACCCGGGACCTCAAGAAGTCAAGTCCGGTGCGCGCGGTTTAAAATCGAATGACCCCAAGGTCATTCGATTTTAAATAAAATTAAAAAGTACTCAATCAAATAGTTATAAGTTACGTTTATGTTGACAGATAGATTATTTTGATGACAGGGACAACTAAGAAAATTGTCATGGTGGTGGTTATTTTGCTGAGCTCCAACTTAATTTATTTTAGGTGAATGTTTATTTAATCAATGCAACACCTGACCTATTTGATCAAGTAATGTCAACATAAATCTCCCCAAGTATCAACATCTTTCCAAATTCTCATTGCAAATCTGTTTTGTCAATCTGTCATCTCTCAGTCCTTTCTCATCACTGAACCAGCGGAGCACGGCCTTTCTTTTTTTAACGCCAACACTTTCTTTAAATCCTAGTCTTTCTTGGATCTCACTGTTACGATTAATTATTAACTACAAAAAAGGAGGAATTTCTCAATTTGACTTAATGTATTTTATATGATTATTTAGCGATTACTCAGCCAATAGCTAACCGATTAGTTCATTTTTAAGAAAGATAGATGGCCTCATATTAGTTTAATCGTGATCCGTTTAAGAGTTATACTTAATAGTGCATAATGAATTAATTTTTAATTTGACAGTGATAAGGTTGTCAAGATAATTGAGACATGCATTATTAAGTGTAACTCAGAAACTACTAGTACGATGTTGATAAAATTTATTCACTATCTTTCGAACAAAGAAGTATCCAATCGCGACGCGATATCCAATCAAATAATTGGAGTCGGTGTTTGTAGTTTTAAGAAATTATTATTTCTTTATAGTAGTCTGTAGTGTACGGTAGATTAGACTAAAAAAATAATCTACCTCTAAATTTATTTGTAATAAATTATGAAACTTATGTTTATAAATAAATAAAATATTTATTAAAATATAAATAAGTGCTGCGATTTAAATGTACATCTATACATAGTATAAAGCGAAGTCGCTTTCCGCGTCTGTCTGTATGTATGTATGCTTATATCTTTAAAACTACGCAACGGATTTTGATGCGGTTTTTTAAATAGGTAGAGTGATTCAAGAGGAAGGTTTATATGTATAATAACATGCTTCATATATTAGAGAACCACTGATAATTTCAAGATTTCTAATGCGAAGTCGCAAATAAACATATTTTTTTGCGCTTGCATTGCAAACGCTGGCTGAACTCTACGAGATAGATCAAAATAATGTATTAAGTATTGTTTACCTTAAAAAAGTCTACATAAAAGTTCGCGATGGTATATGTTTATCTCTAAGGGATAACTTACAATAACCAATTTTTATCCTTTACTTTTTACAAAAAATAATAGCTTATTTACGAAGCGATTTAAAGCAATACAGCATTAATCCTTATCTAATTAAGTATCTTAAATAAATTATACATTTAATATAGAATAATATAGCCCTTTACAGCATGTAAATTAAACGAATAGTTTCGGAGATATTACAGGTTCAAAATATAGGAACATCGCGGTTGCGGCGGTACCGGCTGGCCGCGCTGTGTTCCTATCCCTACTAACATTATAAATGCGAAAGTAACTCTGTCTGTGTGTCTGTTACACTTTCACGCCTAAACCAGTGAACCAATTTTGATGAAATTTGGTACAGAGATAGGATAGACTCAGAGGAACAACATAGGCTACTTTTCTTTGCAAACATACCTAAGGGAAAACGGGTAAAAAGAGGGGATGAATGTTCATATGGAAATTCGTCATTTTTAAAGCTGTAACAGTGAAACTTTGTATTTAGACACTTTATGATAAACGAAAGAATAAAGGCTTCTTTTTATCACTAGAAAATGAGGGAGAATGGGTAAAAAGAGGTAATGAATGTTCGTATGGAAAATTGTTTTTTGTTTGAAAGGGTATATTTCAGAGGTGGTCCCATTGTCACCAGGTGAGGATCTGATGATGAAATCCTGGGGAAGTCGAGGGAAACTCTAAAAAATGTTGGCAAGAATAGCGTTTTTGTAGATTATGATCACTTGCTAGCATTCGACAATGGTCACTCCATACTCAGACTCAACAGACTTGCGGAACAGGCTGACCGTTAAGTGTCTTTGAGGGATTTGGAGATATTTTCACAGACGCAAGGGAGAAGATCAGCTAGCGCTCAGCGTCAAGCTCAAAGTAGAATCATTTTCAGAAGGTTTAATAGAAATGTTTTTGTTAATGCAGAATTCATATATTTACACCATATACCACACGTTACAGTATAAAAATCCTCATTTGATATTAATTGGAATAATGATTAAAAAGTGTCGGCATTGTGATCCCTTTAAATTCAAAGATAAAACGCAGGGTTGTGTTAATGGTAAGATATTATTACTTTTGCTTGTTGAACCAGCTGAGCCGCTAAAGTCTCTTTTATTGTGCAATTCTGATGAATCTCGAAGATTTTTAAGCAATATGCGCTAATGCAGTAATTGTTTTCAAATGACGTCGTTTGGAGTAGGTAGACACATCGTTATGCCAGGATGTTCTCCCACATTTTTCCGTGCAAGGTCAAATTTATCACAGAATCTGTCCATACTAATATTAAAAAGCTGAAAAGTTTAATTTTGTTGCTACAATTTCTAAATGTGAGTTTCTGAAGATATCCCCGAAAGGTTAGTTCTGCCTAACTGCACAACCAGAGCACTCACGACTAGCCGAAGACATTAAGTCCCACAATGTGGTAGATGACTATCCTGTAGCCGAGCACTAAATTATTTGGAAGTAATTCCGAAGAGGTACGGTTAGACCCTCAGAGACGATATGTATATTTCTAAAATTTCGAAATAAAAATCTGTTAGAGGTTTCCATAACTTGCTATAAAGTTTAATTTCACAGGATTTACCAAAGTGCAGATAAAACTGTAAACACAATAACGAATTCCTACTATTTATCTGAGGCGAAATTAGAAAAGAGAAAGTGTATGTTCAGTTTTGACGGCAAAATTGCTGAATTGATTTTATTATTTACAAAAAAATAGATGAAACTTTGGATAGCGATATAGGCTACATTTTATCTTAAAATTTTAACGAGCAGTGTTGGAGAGCTGAATATCAAATTAGTAGACTACGCGGGCGAAGCCGCGGGTAACAGCTAGTATATATATAAAAGAAAGTGATGTTAGTTACATTACTTATAACTCAAGAATGGCTGAACCGATTAGGCTGGGAATATGTGGGGAGGTAGCTTAGAACCGGGAGAAGGACGTAGGATAGTACTTTTAATCCTGTTCGATTGTGAGGAAACTGGGAAAACAACATTTTAATTTACCCATACATATTGAAAGGGCGGAACGAAGTTCGCGCAGGTCGGCTAGTTTTAATGTAAATATGTAACTTCTTTGAATTTAATTAAATATTTGCACACTACAATGTGGTAGAATATGTTGTATTCTTAAATATCTTTGTAACAACTTTTTAACACACATAATTCGCAAATAAATAATTTTTATTTTCATTTTTATTGTGCTCATAATCTTCAATAATAAAAATAAGTATTATTACGTAGGTCAGATTCATAAACCTGATGACGGAGCAAGTTGTTTGCTGTATGTCGGTCGTCAGGACCGTTAACTCTCAGACATGTAAGCAATTCGATGAATCACCATCTTTTGAATCAAGAGCATCAATTAATTATGTAAACTGTGTGTATTTTCCTCATTCTACCGTCCACCGTAAATGACAGTTAAATAATACAGAAATATCCCTTTGTTAGGGTGACCCTATAGACTTAGGCACTACGTATTTAAGGCCTTAGATCCCAGTCAGCCCAAGCCCTAACATATGGTTTTACATACGTACAGGATGTCTGTATTGACAGAACTAAGTTAAATAAATAAATAAATACTCCTAGACAAGTAACATAAAAATCTAACCCCAAACTAAGCAAATTATATACTTGTATTACGGGTGTTATTCAACGATACTAATACATGGAATTGCTTAAATAGATACCAGAATATATTTAATAAACACCTAGACCCGGAGATGCAGACATCTAAATGTTCATCACACAAATGCCTGCCCCCGTCGGGAATCGAACCCGAGCCTCGCGGTTGGTCGATGTAGTTAGGCGTGTACGCTAGCCACTCGACCAACGAGGCGATAAAAGGTCAAGTTAACAAACCCTAAGGACAGGGTAGGTGGTCAGAAGACAGTGATTTTCTCGAAGCTGGTTAAGGTGTCTTCGCCATTTTGGCAGGATGATAAATGAAACAAGAACAAAGGTACAAACCTGATTTATAGAATAACATCGTTAGGTTTGTATACAAGTGTACATCGACACACACATTGATACAAATGTCTTTGTGTTCAATCAGTCTGAAATGTGGATATAGCATCATTTATTGTTGAGCCATTCGAACGTGCTTATCTGTAGCCTCTACTGACCTCTTTACTTCTACATGTCAGCTATAGCTTGTTATGTCTAATGTGGCATTGGTCACGTTGAACTGCTGTTTCGGTCCTTTTCAGCTATCTAGAGTAAGACCTTCCTAACTGACAGCTTGTAAGATGCATAGGTTAAATCTAGGTCATTACCCACAAAACTTCTGGTAGAGCGCTGTTAATTTGTATGAGTAAGAATCCCTTGCCTTAACAAGTTCGACAGCTATAATGATAGTGTCTAGCTTTGTCGTGTTTCGGTCTGGAGGGTAAGGCAGCCGGCTTTCGTTTTAGGCTCAAGAGTCTGCCTATAACACAGGGATGCAGCTTTATCATCTATGGTGTCTTTCTTACCATAAATATTGTAGTCATGTTTGCTTCTTCGCTGTCCTATCCGGTCAAAAATATATTAAGAATATAAGTCTACTGCTATGAATCAGGTCGTATAAGAGCAGAGTTTAGGTTTACTTGACTTTTTTTACCTGAAAAATAAAGCATATTTGTTTTTTTTTAAATTGAGTCAGCAATATAGAATAAAATAGAATAATCATGGAAATAATATGAAGAAATCTTTGTTTCCATCTTCTTATTATAATTAAATTTTTATTACATCAACGGTCCAGACGGATGCAAACCTATGTTTACGAACAGTATTTACAGCCGTCTAGAACGTCCGTTACAGAGTAGCAATGGGTGTTCCGATTTGTATTCAAAATAAGTTGGTTAATATTAAAATTACTTGAAGTTAAGTGTTTTTTTTAATAAACCACGTATTTAGAGTTATATTATAACTGAAAGAGTAAGTAGTGTTAATAATATGTAAATTAACTTATTTATTAAACCGGAAAATAAATAATTAATATTTAAATCAATAATCCTCGGACAATTTAATTGAATCTAACCCCAAAGTAAGCAAATTATATGCTTGTGTTATGGGAGTTAGTTAACGATATTAATACATAGAAATACTTCTACTACTTAAATCTAATTTTAGATTTCCGGGTCTGCGTGTGTATTAAATTTATTCAGGTAATATATATGAAACTTCATTTATGAAACGCGGACAAAATAGTGGTCAAAAAGCTAGTTTGTAATAAATTAGACTTTTATCATACATATTGTATTACTGCAAAGCCGTTAATAATACTTGACCTTGTTTACAGTAACAAGGTTAGTCGGAAGTTACAAATCGACAGATTTTGATATACGTCTCGTATTATACAAGTTCATAACAGGATCTCTACTAATATATAATATTTTAAAAGTGTTTATGTTTATTTATGTTCCGTTCTTAGCGAATTACAGGTTTGTCTCCTTTTTTTTTTTTGTTAACGCAGGGGAAATGCCTTTACGCACGACCGGGCCCAGATGGTCGGGCCCGAGTGTGGGACTCGCTAGGGCCCAGGCCCTCCTGCCCCAGGCC
>NJDD01005176.1:136968-157569 GCA_002245505.1 Calephelis nemesis | reverse complement strand
GCCGATCGCCCGCTGTAGGGCGCGCTTCGCTTCGCGATACGCGTCGTACAGCAGGCGCTCGGCCTCCAGCTCTGAGGCGGAGAGCTCTCCATCCGCACGGCCCCGCCTTCTTCGTCTGAGGCGGGTGTACGGACGTCGTGCCGCGGCGCCGCAGGTGGCTCGGAGATCAGCGAGCTCCGAGCTCCACCAGTACACCTCCCGGCGACCCGGGCGGCGCGCAGCGCGAGGCATTGCTGCGTCGCACACCGCCGTCAGGACAGGTTTGCCTCCTAACCTTTCCTTTCCTAACCCACATTATGGGGCTAAATGCCTTCGGCTTATCATAGGTGCCCTGGTTATTACTCTGACAATAATACCCTTTGGGGATAGGGACGTGAACGTATTTACCTACATAGAACTTTTTGTCTGTATCTCGGACGCGATTCATGCTGAGTCTACTAGACCTTGAGCTACAGTTAACTGTAATGATTGTGACGAAATATGGCTGACGGGTACTCTATGTTCTGATGAAGTACTACTTTTGTCCTGTATACTTGAGCGTTTCTCGTGGGAGAGTTTGTATTATAAATTTATATATTATATATTTATACGCACTGTTATTTTTTTTATTATTACTATCGTCTCTGTGGTCTAGCAGTCCGGGTGTTGGACTTGACTGCATGAGGTCTCGGTTTCGAATCCCGGGTCGACCACAAAAATAAAATTGGATTTTTCCAATTTTCTAATAAAAAAAATGTTGGTCGGGATTGGAAATGTGCCCGGTTGGCGATAGGCTTGCCACCTATCACATTGTGGGACTTAGTGTCTTCGGCTAGTCGTGGGTGCCCTGGTTGTGCCTCTGCCTACCACTTCGGGGATAAGGGCGTGAAGATACTTTTTTTTCTTTTTTTTCCATGTATAAGTTTGACATTGTTTTGCACTGTGTGCAGTTTGATCCAACTTGACAAACAGGACAGCTTAGGTTAAGAACTCACGAGGCGATTTTCACCCGCCCCCACCGTGTTTGCGGACCCGCAGCTTCTGTTTTTTTTAATGGCTTATTTGTTGCTAACCGCGAGATTTTTACAACTTCACCGGCTATATAGCTTCTGTAAAATGTAGATTTATATGCAAAAAGTAAGATCAAACTTTACGATGCGTTTTACAACCGCAGCGACCGCGGTTGTTTGCGGTTCTTGCGGCACCGGCTGGCCGTTGGTGCAATTATTGTACATGTCTGCGGGCGATGATTTCAACCGCGACGGCTTTGTGAAGGCACAATTACCAGTGTCGTGAGACGACCGCGGCGTGCGCGGGTGGAAACAGCTCCGTGAGTTCTTGTTTCATATTATCGCGTGCTAAATCGCGAGTGCTAGTATTTTTATACCTCAAAGTTCGTATTTTACTCGTCGGTATATCAGTTGCGAAGTGAAGAAAATTTAATTCTTTTACATTATTTCCTTACTTAATTTGACTTTAAAATTTTACTGTTTTAAATTATCTTTACTGATGAGTACTAGCAACTAATTGCGACTTCGTCAGAGAGGACAAATTTCTAATTTTATAATGTTGCTACTATAAATTGAAATGTAAGCTATCCTTTCTTTGAAGTTGGATCAAACAGCGTACGGTGTACAAATTTGATTAAAATCGGTTTAATGGTTTAGGAATCCATCTTGGACAATAAGTTAAAGAAACTTCGACTAACTAACCTTGCCAGGCAAAGTTTAAAAGAGTACAATTGACCAAACTTGCCAGACGAGGTTCAAATGTCAAGCTAATTTTAATCTATTGTAATATAAACTTATCTTAATCCAATATTAGCATTAAAAAGGCTATCGATGAAGGTATAGTGTCGAAATATACAATATATATACTATCTTGTTTATACAATCATACAACAGTTTATATTTGTAGTCGTTTTTAGTAGTCGTTTCAAAACTGGTATCGCGAATCTGATATAATTCCAGCTAACACATTTAAATATACTAAAGAGCACACTATGAGGTATATACAGTCGTGGTCAACTAATTACCTTTGGTTAAACCGAGTTGTGAATTTATTTTTTATTTTCCAACAAGTCTAAACCATATTCCATATCTTTTACATGTAAGTATAATTAGCAATTTATGTGCACGATTATACAAACAATAACAACTTCTTAAACATTAAACCTCTTTACAGTATACCTAGCTGATAGATTATCGTAGTGCTATTTGTTCAAATAATGCTGGCTGGCTATTTAATAAGGGACACTGAGATATTGCGTTCTATTTTCAAAATTTGAATCTCAATACTTTTTTACTTCTTCTCTCATTGTTTCGTGGTAGTTTTGGCGGCAATCCCGATATTTATTTTAAGTTTTGAAAAATAGGAGCGGAGCACTTCTCTTTGCGGAGCACCAATGATAAATGTTTTAAAATGGGGAGATTTTTTCCTATTAAGAGCGTGCGCTGCGTTAACGTTGAAAGTTTCGTAAAAATCATGTATGAAAGAATTGTTCCCCTTTAAAAGTCCTAAAAAAAGTTCGCGACAGGACATTTCTATCTTTTAAGGTTAGCTTACTATAACCTTTTTCATGCTAACTAAATTTGTTTTAAAATAATACATTATTTGCGAAGGTTATTTTATAAACAAGATGTCAATCATTATCCAAAAAAATACGTCATTCATCACAAGTATTTAATTTAAAACAAAATTGCATTTCACATCACTAGATTTAAATAATTATCTTAGAAGATATCGCAGTTTTAAAATAACACTATCAAATAGAATATAATCACTACGTTAAAGGTTAACTTAAGGTTTAAACACCGCGCGACACAGGCCCGTGGTATGCACGTGGTTGACTCCTAATGGAACGGTTGTGCTCAGCGCACTACTTTCTGAATATCATCATGTAATACTTTTTAGATGATATTTAAATAAAATAGATTAAAGTTTGAAGAAGGACGTAGGCCGTTTTTCATCTTAAAATTTCAACGGGTATAGTTGGAGAGTTAAATATTAAATAAATAGACTACGCGGGCGAAGCCGCGGGTAGCAGCTAGTGTATAATAAAATTTAATTTTGGTATTACCATTACTGGATTTTGATTACTACGCAGTGCAATAAAGGCTGCCATATGCGCCACCTTGACACCTAAATCCACAACCAGTTTCTCGCGTACATTTCTCGTCCGAAATGTCAATATGTTAAAAACCTTTTACCCCGCCACCTCAATAGCTATAGTTGTCGATATTTATATATCTACAGATAGAGATTTGTTTCGCAACGACTCGCCTGGATTGGTACCACCGCCCTAACTATTCCTGCCGCCATAACGTCTAATGCTTGCCGTTGACGTGTTCCGGTTTGGAAGGTAAGGTAGCCGGTAAACTTACTTTTGCTCGAGTTGTGAATTTCTTACCATCAGAAAGTCCGTCTGCTTGTTACCTTGTATTATCATATAAAAAATAGGCCTACTATAGTTTTGTTGCTAAGATATTTTTATGTTATTGAAAAATAAGATTGGTTGCCTGATACCTGATTTAAAATTATCTCGTATCTTAGATAGTTTATTAGGCTGTAAGTCGTCTTTGGTTAAATTTAACATGATATCCATACAAACTTTTATCCCTCGTTATCGTCCTTTCGTGGTTGATTTTTTAAACAAAGAAGCCTAGGTTGAAATCTGGTCTTTCATTACATGTATATCAAATTTCATCAAAATCAATCTAGCGGCCTAGCCGTAAAAGCGTATTATATACAACGTTTCGTATTTATAACTTCTTTATCGGGTTTGGAAAAAAATTAGTGTGACATTTTTTCGTTACGCGTCACATTTTTCCGTTACGCGCCTTTTTTTTCTTATCCCTACCACGCGTGATTCGAAGTATACTTTCTCCAGCGGAGTAGGGATTGGCAATAAACTTTATTTAACCAATTTCTGTAAAGTTGCATATAGTAAATTATTTTTTTAAAAAAAACGTTATAAAGAAGTTTCACTTCTTACGAGTGTACGCTAGTACACGCACACATTTTTTATAGCAAACAAGCAGACTAACTTTCTGGTGGTAAGAAATATTTTTTTAAATATAAAAAAGTTGACGATGCGCTGCCAGTTTATGCTGCATATTTAAGCCACTTGCGTAAGTGTATCTGCTAATATCATTCAAACAGGAAAGCGACAGTGTAGATCATTGTCACTTAACTGGTATTGAAATAGTGATGATTATAATTAAGGAGAGTATTTGCAGGGCAACGTACCTATAACATCTATGGTGCTCATAGGCAACGGTTGTATTTTACCAACAGGAGAGCCATGTACTTGTTCGCTGTTCTTTCAAATGACACTAAGATTTAAAAAAAACTCATTTAATCGCCGACAAATCCTACTAGGTGGTAGAGTCCTGCAACGACTCCCCCGGAAATACAGGCACCACCGCCTTACCTATTCCTTCCGCAAAATGACAATGCTCGCCATTGTCGTGTTTCGGTTGGAGGGTAGGGTAGCCGGTTTACTTACTTACGCAGGAGACTGACCATCCTAGCCTCAGGTTGACAACGCACCATTACCACATTTGGTGTCTATAGGCGACGGCATTTTTACCATAAGGAAATCCGTCTGCTTGTTGCCTCTAAAATGTAATCTAGCTAAGAACCATTTCGATCACGTCAGCTTTAAACAAAAAATCCTTACCGAAATCGGTCCAATCGTTCAAAAGTTCTGATGTCAAAGGCAAGCACACACAGACACACCAAACTTAAACCACCCCTTGTTTTTCGTTGGAGGCTAAAAAAAGGGCTCTTCGACCTGGTCTAAATATTGATTGATCAGCGCGAATCATCAGATAATTCCGCTAGCTAACAATGACTTCGCCACATTCATAAGCTTATACAGGTGTCAGAAAAAGCTTTTTGTATAGCTTAATGGTTTTAAATGTCTTGAAACCACCTTGAATTTATTTTGATCTTGGACCTTGACTGCACAGAATCGCATGTACCGAGAGTTCCGTAATCGTTTTGTTACCTGTGGCTTTGCCTGCATTCTAAAGCTACTTTGGTCGCCAGCGAACACTTGTTTTGATATCGGGACGAAGAAGACTTACAGCCAGTATTAATATATAATCTATCTAAGAGATGGGGCTACATTAGATTAGTAACCAGGTGACCATTGTTATTTTTCAATAAATAATAAGAATATCTTAGAAAACTCTTGGGCCTATCTCTATCTGTAGATAAAATCCTCACAACTATATCCCCGCAGAGGTAGACAGAGGCACAACTAGGACAACCACGACTAGCCGAAGTGATAGGTGGCAAGCTTATCGCCAACCGGGCACATATCCAATTCCAATCTGTAGATATGTCCTTAATATTAACCGTACGACCTTCTCCCGGTTGTGGTCTATTCGCTTTCCAATAAAATTCGTCGCGAACGGATAACTTCAAAATTGAGGGATTTTCTTACAAATTTTATCCACGAATTAACTTAGTAAGGGGATACGAAAAATCCTTTTTTAACGAATGTATATGTTACTATCTGTCCTGGCGATTTTCATTCTACCCGTTCAGTTAGTTTGGAAAAAATAATGTATTGTTTTTCCCATTATCCCCTGCGATTTTCCCGGGTTTTCTGTTCATAAGAACCTTCTTCTGACAATAACTAACACAACAAAAAAAGAATCATCCAAATTGATTCAGCCGCTCGAAAGTTATACGCTTACAAACATTTTTATATTAAATAAGAAGAATAAAAATATGTGTGTTCCAAATTTTACCTTGATCTTTAGTATAAGTCAGTCATCATTTATTTAAGAACTAGCTGACCCAACAGACATTGTTCTGCCATTTTTAATATGATTTCAGTAAAAAATTGGAGTGAGTCACCCCTATCACTTAGGGTATGAAAAATAGGTAGTAGCTGATTCTCAGACCTACTGCATATACATATAAAATTAAGTGAAAATCGGTAAAGCCGTTTCGGAGAAGTACGGTAACTAACATTGTGACACGAGAATTTTATTTAGAAGATAAAAAAAATGTTTGCGGAAGTATCTTGCTGTTATATGTAACATGTTGAGTCTGGTCATCATGAGTGGCAATTTATTATAAAGATAAAAAAAGGGTTCACTTCATCACTCATGACTATTGTTCGACTATATCATCATTTTTAATTTTGTACCATAGTTCATTCCAATTTAAGGCAAGCATGCGGTCATCTGGAATCTTCTTTTATAATTACTAGTGGTCGCCCATTGGTCGAAATTCGACCATAATAAATTTTTATATCTTGTTGCTAAGAACACCAGCTTCATTTCTCAAGCCCAACTATTTTATTTCCAAACTTTATAATGCGTCATCCGTGATCTTTTATTGTTATCATCAATATACGTGTTTGTGTGTGTCAAAGGCATGGTAGTGTGGATAATGTTTTATTTATTGACTAGCTATAATACCCGGCTTAATTTTTAATAGTGTGTTTAAATCAACTCCCGGGTTGATTTAAACACTGTGGACGTGAAAATACTTTTATAAGATTTTATAATATAATATAATAAGTACTAACTTAGTATCGAAAAGAATGTACCGAATAAAAAATTACTCATATCTCTATACACTGACGAAACCACGGACACTTCTAGTAGAGATAAACCTATGTGACCGGGGTTCCAAAATGATGTTCCCTAGGGACTTGGTATACCTTAAGACGGCACTGGTGATAAGCAATGCTTACATTAGTGTAAATAATATTACAGTGTCTATACCTACCTGAAGACGGCCTTGGTGATAAGCAATGCTAGTATTCGTATAAATAATATTACAGTGACTATACCTACCTTAAGACGGCCTTGGTGATAAGCAATGCTAGTATTCGTATAAATAATATTACAGTGACTATACCTACCTTAAGACGGCCCTGGTGATAAGCAATGCTTGTATTAGTATAAATAATATTACGGTGATATTATGAAACTAGAACGACGGACCCGCACGCATTATTTATGCGTACATGTCACCCATACTTCTTTAATATTGATCGTTACGTTGGTGAACTGTTGTACATTAGGTCCAGCGCAGATTAACAACTAAGTGATTAAGTACAGTGCAGACTAAGTCAGGACTCGCCCTATAAAGGTTCTGTAGCATCAAAGTATGATTAGTCATGTGTATGGAGTGAACTAAGTAAAATTTGAATAGTTGTAAATATGATAGGTGACAAACTTATCGCTAGCCGGGCAATTAAAGAATCCCAGCCAAACTTGTTTTATTAGAAAGTTTAATAACTGAAACGCATTGAAGGATACTGCACATTTGGACGGGTCGGGACGGAATGTATCGTACCACAATAATCCGCCTAGATTGCTTTCATAAACTTTGTATGTTGCAATGCACACTGTGCCGGGCCGCATCGGGGCGGACTTTTCCGATGCTGCATACGTTCACCAAAGATTGCGATATTGATAATGTCAACAAAGTGCTAATGACATTTTAACGCTAAACTTTTGCATGAAAACTACAAGTGATGCCATTTTCCATACTTGATGATGATGATTTTAAACTCAAGTTACATGTCTATTTTTTTCCCGGCCCGGTCTGCCCCAGTGTGTTTTGCAATGCGATGCGAAGCACCCCGACCCAATACGCTCCGCACCGCTTAAATGTGTGTTATCCTTTAAACTGTAAATAACCAACACCAATATTACCACGTCACGATTTGATAATTATATTTTCGAAACCTAACTCTTAATTTCTAGATGGTCCTGCATACATTTTATCATCATCTCAGTACTTTTGTGTTATATTTAATTTAATAATACAAAGATTTTATGTACTGACGAGTGTTATTTGTATTTATTTTA
This sequence comes from Calephelis nemesis, assembly GCA_002245505.1. Lineage (NCBI taxonomy): Eukaryota > Metazoa > Arthropoda > Insecta > Lepidoptera > Riodinidae > Calephelis > Calephelis nemesis. Next base: position 149,746 of record NJDD01005176.1, on the reverse strand, counting down.
TATGAGAATACAGCGAACAAGCTCACGGCTCTTTCTATGGTAAGGGATAACCGTGGCCTATAGACACCATAGGTGTTAAAGGTGCGTTGCAATTTTTTGAACGAGGTGTTAGGGCGATTATTGAGCAAGCTTGCCAGCTAGCCTTACTTCCAGACAGACACTGCCATTATGGCGGCAACAATAGGTAAAGCGTTTGATCCCTACCCGGACTCTCTGTCACCAGTGATCTTGTTGGTAATGACCAGTTTAACCCTTGCTCGCCTATTACGCGTTTCTTGGAAGGAAGGCAAATGGATAGACCATTACACTACACAAGAGACCCGGATCAACACTGGAGATTTTCATATTTTCCAAACGAATTCAACGCTGTCAAGTGATGTCGGCAACATAGTTGTGACGATGTGGTAGAATTCTGACACGATTCTCCCAGATTTGTTTTTTTAAGCCACATCCTTATCGTCCCTTCACAGTGATCCAGTTAAATGGGATTCCAGTAGGTTCCTTGCTCAGCTTACTAATACAAGATCCCTAACAACCTCAATAGGTCAATCAAGGACATGTTTTTAATAATGAGTATACTCATCATCGTGTTTTTCTGTCAATTCCATCTCTTTTTACAAAATTGCGTTTTGTTACAGATCCATGTTTGTACATTCTACGGTTCGCGTCCCAATTGAAGTTCGAGGATAAGCAGCACGAAGTTAGCATGACGGCGCTGCGATTGGTGCAGAGAATGAAAAGGGACTCTATCCATTCGGGCCGTCGACCCTCCGGAGTGTGTGGAGCTGGTAATACTTATTTCGTTTGTTTTTCAAGTATATTCATACTCCCGACCCATGCCCCCATCATCTTTTATAGTATTGAAAGGGAAACAAACAGACGGATTTACAGATGGTAAGAAGTTCACGCCGCCTGCAGTCACCAAATATGGTTATGGTGCGTAGCCAACCTGAGACCGGGATGTTAGGGCTCGAGTAAAAGTAAGTTTACCGGTTACCTTTTTCTCCGAACCGGAACACGTCAATGGCAAGCGCTGACTTAATGTCAGATATAATCACAGAAGCTGCATTAGGTACGTTGCAGCGTTTAGCCTTTTGCGCGTATTTATTAAGCTCCCTACAAATTTGAACGCGTAGACCCATGATTTTGTTTAAATGTACGTCATTAACTAATCTTGTTATGTGATGTTCATTCCACCTTTAAGATCGAATGTGACACATAGCAATTAAATTTGTTGTATTAAATTTTGCAAAGCAGAACTTTTTTTGAAGATAATTCAATGAATAAGATGTTTAGCCTTTTACACTGTCGCAAAGTTGGCACTCTATCATCCAATTTGGAAATGGTGTAAAAAATGATAAGACTAGTATTCACCAGTTCAGTTCATGGCATTTTTGAATAATAAGTCTATGCCCACCACCTAAGGATGGATTCTCTGACGAAAGTTGTTTATCGTTTCTTCAGTATAGCCATTTGGAAACGTTGTACGGTGTATTTGACTTCAGGTAGACAAACGAGTTCTATGCTGACTAATATCCTTCTTTGTTCGAGACCTATAGAGAAAGTCAGTGTTAAAAATCTTTCATTTTTCTTTACGTTTTAGCATTAACAATGCTTAAAATTTAAAACATAGGTATAAAAACTATAACTAGAAAATGGTCATATTCCAGCTCTCCTAATAGCGGCTAGGCTTCATGACTTCTCAAGAACGCCGTCTGATGTGGTCCGGATAGTCAAAGTCCACGAGACCACACTTCGGAAGCGACTCTTAGAGTTTGGCGAGACCCCTTCCAGTGCCCTAACACTTGACGAGTTCATGACTGTGGACTTAGAAGAAGAACAAGATCCACCGGCATTCAGAGCTGCGAGGAAAAGAGATAAAGAGAGACTTCAGAAGGTAACTTACAAACTAACCAAACCAAAATTATAAATAACTGGTAGTTTCACGCAGCTTTGCCTGCGTAACTTGGCTTCTACTGCACCGATTTTGATGAAACTAAGCCTATGTCACTCAGGGATAATGTAACATTCTAAAAAAGAAGGAATTTTTGTAATCAATCCAGTAGTTGCGGAACCTATTCATTTCAAACAAACAAAAAATCAAATCTCTCCTATTTATAATCTTATATATAAAATTCTCGTGTCACAATGTTTGTTCCCTAACTCCTCCGAAACGGCTTGATCGATTCTCATAAAATTTTGTGAGCATAATTAGTAAGTCTGAGAATCGGCTGACATCTATGTTTCATATCCCTAAATGACAAGGGTGACTCACCCCAATTTTTTTAATAAAATTATATTAAAAAAGTAGCAGAACAACGTCTACCGGGTCAGCTAGTATTAGATAGAAGTATATATATAGATATTAAAATTAGTCTCAACTTTGCGTGGACGCTTGAACGGAATGACCAATTTTGCTGATTATTTTTTTGTTGTATTGGTTATTGTCAGGAGAAAGATCATTTAAAAAAGAGGTTACGATTCGTACATAATAGGAACCGAACATAATTATAAAGGTTAATAAAAACGACATGTAGTTATTTATTTTTTGTTTATTGGTTTTCTCGATGGTACAAATTTTTGTTACAAATTTTTTTTCTTATAGTTATGTAAACGTTTTTCAAATCAACTACTGCTAGTATAATTACGCTTGCAGCTTTAAGAGCTAGAAAGAGACTTTAAAACCTCTCTTGTGCCAAAATTTGCTCTTTTTCTTCTGGTGGTACTTAATTCATTCACTAAATGAGCACTATAAGAGCAGTAGTTGATTTGAAAATAAAAGAAAAAAATATTTTTTGAATATCTTTTACTGTACTGGCAGCACTAATTGAGCCAAATAGTGACGTATTTGAATTACATTCGTTTCCGTTTTAAGGTCTTCTCCTCGCTCTTGAGACTGCTGAAGTAGTTATACTAGTCGTTGATATAAAAAAAAAATTTTTTTGACCTGACCTTTTGACTTGACCTTTCTAGATTTACAGACGTCTTATTTAATTAGTTTGACCTCATGTGTATAACGTGAACTGTAGATATTTGAACCTCGGTCTTTGTTATCCATCAAGCTGTGTCCCAATTTAAAAACAATGAGTCATTGTTTTAAAATTAAGTCAATTCTAGAGGACTCGACGCCACAAATATTTCACTGGCCTATAGCGAATGGCCTAGAGCCCGGTGGAAATATTTTTTTGTGTTACAAAATAGCGAACGTGCGCCAAAAAATACCAAATATACATAAAAAAATCATAATTATCAATTAAGACGTTTAGGAGGAAAGCGACCACGATCACCGTGACAAGATTTGTGTATCTATAAGATACTTTATCTTTTTATATTCTTATACAGGGTTACTTTGAATGAACCGGCCAAATTAATAAGGAGGTAAAGCTAAAATGGTACTGCGCATAATGCAATATTATTGCCAAATTGCAATTTTTACTTTAATAAACATTCATTTGAAACAGTCCGCAAAAATACGTCACTTGTTGTCACGCTATGACGTATAAACCTAGTACGAGCCATGACGTAACCAGCATGCGAATGCTAGAATTCTCGAGATCCATAAATGAGATACACAAAATTGTCATAAAAATACTGTATTTTATTCTTACAAAATTAATAATATATGAAATTATACCTCGTGTTGGACCGGGCTCCTATGCAGAATAGACCATCTGCCTTCGTGCCAGGCAGCTCATAAAAGGTGAGCATAGGCTTACCGTCACTAACACCTTGACATCCTACTAGGTAGTAGAGTTTCGCAGCGACTCGTCCGGTTTGGTACCACCGCCTTACCTATTCCTGCTACCATAACGTCCTACGCTTGCCTTTGACGTGTTCCGGTTCGGAGGGCAAGGTAGCCGGTAAACTTACTTTCTTGAGGCCTAACATCCCGACCTCAGCTTGGCAACGCACCATTATCATCTTTGGTGTCTCTAGGCGGTGTGAATTTCTTACCGTCAGGAAATCTGTCTGCTTGTTTGCCTCCTATTATCATTAAAAAAATATTATTATTGAATAATTTCCATTGATTATTTTTATAAAAGTTTATGCTCACAGGATATAATGGTTATGTATGGACGATGATGCTTTTTGTTTTTAACAAAAATGTGTAATGTTACAATGAAGTTCTGCCAAGTGCTTATAATGAATAGTGTGAATGAAAATATTTATAATATCCAAACCGGATGCGACGCTTTAACTACAATACAATATTAATATGTATCTAGATGGAGGTAGAGGTCATACTCGTATATTATATTCAAATTTTATAACTGAAAATAGACCTTGTATCAAAAGTACAGCTACACTGCGCCCTCGTCTTTGTTCCCTTTAATAATATAATACTATCCATTGCCACTCTGCTTTATCAACATTGATAAAAGATGGCTCATGCTCTTTTGACCTTCTTATTAAGAAACAGTTAACTTTAAAACAGTATCCATTACGCGATTTTCCCTAGTTGTTTTTTTAAGGATTGGATTAGAGGAGTGTACGAGTATATATCAAGTTTTTAGTAACCGGCAATGTATTGGCAGCTAACTCTTGATACAGATGCCCATGATCAGCGTTCTTGTGCTTGTTTTTTTTTCTTATTTTTAAATAGTAAGATTTAAGTCTTTCAATAGTAAAAAATTCTCATAATTAGTTAAGCAGTTCAAGCAATAACTTGCGACATTTTTGTCGGTATTTATCTCTTTAATGCATTTAATGTACAGATCTTTTAAGATTTGTAAAGAAATGGTATTTCTTTTTATTTCAATTTCTTTTTAAACACTTTATAAAAAACATAGCTTGGATTTTAAATAGGAAGCCCATCGAAAGCAGTCCAATAGTTTTCCTACAATGCATTAGGTTGTATACGTACTATTACCATATTTGGATAATACCAAAGACCATATATATTTACTAATCTCTGATAATACCAAATCATCACAAAATTCGTATGCTGTGGCTGATAACTTCATAAGTTAATACGTATTAGAGTATTAGGACAAATACCGACTTATTGATAAACATGTTGATAACATTGTCTCTATCACATTGTAATCTATACATATAATATAATAAATCTGTAGAAGGGTCAATTCTGTACATTGAAAATATTGAAAAAATAAATAACAGGGGGTGTTACTGGATCGATACCAAACCCAAATATGTGATTAAAAAATTTTGTCTATCTGTCTGTCTGTATGTTCAGGCATCACGTGAAAACTAACAGTTCTATTTCGATGAAACTTCGTATAATTATACCTTATTATCCTGGGCATAAAATGGAATACTTTTTATCCTGAAAAAATACGTAGAAAGAAAATAAATCTTAATTTTTTCAGTTTTATCACGCGAAGACCGACATCCGCGTGGACGGAGTTGCGGGCGGAAGAGAATATAATGCTAGGTTGAGCCTTGGCGTAATTTACTTCATGTTTACTTATAAGACGGATAGAGTATTAGAATATAAGATATATTGCAAATTAAATTCTAAAACTGTGTGGTCATATGTAAATTTAATAATGAACTTCTAATACCGGCCGCACATACAGCTCTCTTCCGCCTTTTTGATATTTATATAAATTAGCATAATTTATCATTTATTTTGGGAATAATATGTTAATAGTATGTCTGACTCATTTTGCTACCGAAACTGAATCTTCATTTTTATTTCCTGAGTTGTTTTGCTGATGTTTTCCATGTTTGTATCAATGCGTAATCAATGTGGAAGAAACTCTACAGATCTGTGGGAATTCTAACAATTGGCACTCGTACTCTGACTACCCCGCAATTGGCTTTTGATTTTTTATGTAATAAAATAGCAAACATTCAAGTGGCTCTCCTGAACTTAAGAGATAACCGACGCCTATAGAGTCCATAGATGTTGTAGGCATCTCGAGGCCGAGGTGCTAGGTCAACTATTGTGTGAGTCTACCGGCTCCTACTCTACTCTCCAGGTCGGAACATGACACTTTTATTATAATGGCAGGAATGGTTAACGCGGTGGATCCCTACCAGGACTGAACGAGGTGTAAAACGGCTCTCTATCACCAGTAGTTTATGAGGTGCCTGGCAGGAAGGCAGATGGTCTATTCTACACAGGAGATCCGGACCAAGAGGGTGCAAAAAATATGTAGTTCTGTGTATATTTATATTTTCATATAGTGGAGGCAAACGAGAAAACGTTTTCTTCTTGTTCTCTGTTCCTACCGTATTCAATTCTTAAATAACGGAAACGGATTTGTGATACTCTTGATTTTCACTCCCACATTCCCGTTCTTAAGCAGATGTACAAGCAGGGCATTCACGACTAGGTGAAGGCTCTAAGGCCTTCCGGGCGCAAAACCAATCTCAAAAAAAAATCATTTTTTGTATTATCCGACCCGGGGATAAAGGTCAAGTCCAACAACAAAGACAACTAGCCTCTTACAACAGAACATATAATAAGGTGATCTAGTTGTCCGTTTAAAACCTCTTTTATAAAAAAAAATCACCGCATGTTATGTGATCTCCTTCACAAAGTACACCAGGAGTTGCACAGCTGTGTTGGCCAAACTTTCTGAAGTAAAATTCGGAAATAAGTTGTTTTTATTAACTATTCGCGGTCAGGAGTTTACTGTAACTTTTTGAAAAAAAGGAAAATAAAAAAGAACTTTATTTATTTGCGGAATATGAGTGTATACAGAATACTTATTGATCCCAAAATATTCTACCACATTGTGGTGTCAGTGGTGTGCAAATATCTAACTTGGTTAAGTAGATAGTTTTTATTTTTGTTATTTAGGTATATGTTTTTACATAAATCAGTGATAACATATTTATTACAATGCTACCACTTATTAATTTAAACAAACATTATTAATATCAAGTGGAGATCGATTGGTAAAAATATCTTTGGAAAACCTGAGTAAACCTACGTCTTTCCAAAGAACTTTCTTCTTTTTTGTCTGTTCTCAATTTGTCTATTGTCTAGTCTTCCAAGACATTTGTGCTAGCGAGCTTTACGCTGGGTTGTTTGTATCTAATGATTCTGCTTTACGTCCCTCCGCGGTCCGCCTAGTGGATGTTGTTCCTCTTCTTATATTCATTTATTATATTTTTCTCATTAATTACTAGGTCTACTTATTTATTCTTACCGAAAATATATTACTGAAATAAAAGTGTAATAATCTTAAATCGATTCATAAATTCTATTAACTTATTTTTTTATCTAAAAACTTCAAGAACATATCATATACCCTACAGAATATGATTATAATTGCCGTTTCGTTTGGTCCTTTCAGTTAATAGAAGAAGAAGATGGAGAGAAAGAGATGACAGAATTACAAAGGGAAATAGAAGCACAGTTAGAAAAGGACAACACGAGACGGAAGAAGCATATAGCCTCAATGCCCCCTCCACCAGTTATTAGTGAGTAAACTAAAAACGACTTTGTAATTCGTAGATGAAAAGAATAAGTAAATAAATAATCTTGCACAAGTTATACAAATTGATCCAAGCAAATTATATACTTGTGTTGTGTTGTATAGATGCTAGTCAACAATACTACACAGTACATAAAAATGTTTAAATAGATACCAGAATAAGTTTAATTACACACGGGCCCAGGAAAATTTTTGCTTTCTTAACACTCAAACACTTTTTTATTTCCTTCGAATGCAATCATAGAGAAGCCACATAAATTTCATTGGAAAATGAATTTATTGATTATTCTAAATAGAAGTTAATAAAAATACAAGATATTTAAAGGAGAATTTACAATTTCCACAGTGTTTGTAATGAAAAAAAGTAATAAGTATTATTTAAGGTAAAGGCATTAATATTTCTGGGTAAAAGCTTATGAAAGCTTCATAAAAAAAATACGGCAATAGTAAATACTATGTTCTTCACACAAATGTTGTTCCCATCTGAAACTGAACCCGATCTCCAGAGATGTCAGTAGCGTTAGGCATTCTCCCTCGATTGTCAGCAATGTTATTTTTTTCATTGTGTGATGAAAATTTAGGTGTGTGCATTTCCGGGTCTGGGTATCTATTAAAATATTTATTCTGGTATCTATATAAGTATTTCCATGTCTTAGAATCGTTAACTCACACCCATAACACAGAATATAATTTGCTTACTTTGGGGCTAGATTCAATTCGTGCAACTTGTCCAGCGATATACATTTATTATATTGTTATTCTGTCATCCTTTTGCTTTAGTGTATTATATAATAAGTCTGTAATGACCCAGAAAAACCTTGTACAAGTTTTGTAGTCCCTGGTTTCTGCACTGATTATATTATTTTCCAGATACCAGTGACCCGCTTCCATTTTACAAATCTATTGTTCACTTAAATTATTTAGTAACATAATTTTAATAAAGTTGTTAGTAACTAATTTTGTTTAGATAATAAAAATAAATATGATCTTGAAGGTCTTTTTTATTGATTTACTATATGTATTTTATTATATGTATTATGTGGGGCCATAATTAAAACACTTATATATGTGGCAGTATTAAATGCGTGACATGCAGATAAACATCAAGAAATACGCTTACAGTAATACGGTCATGTTTTACATGAACTGGATGCTGATTATGTAACTCAGTTGCCAACTCAAACTGCAAAAGTGTACATCAAATGACGTCATTTGTGTTTGCTATCTCTATTGTATTTCTGTTGGTCACTGGAGATAGCAAATATAAAACACGTCATTTGACAGCTATTTGATGTACACTTTTCCATTATAGTTGGCAACTGAGATACATAATCAGTAGGCGCGTTAATAGAGGCCAATTCAAGAAATGCTGGCTAGATGTCGTAGAAAGACATGGGACTAAGGTCTCACTGTTAAGGATGATGAAGATCGTGCGTGCTCGCTTAAGGAACAACCACGACTAACGTTAAGATAATGATGATGGGGTAGGGTAGGGGGATGGTGTGCCATAGTCTTGTTTTATAGTTGGCTTAAAAGAAAAAAGCGTTACCTCTATTGGTTGTTTGACAGATTTAGAAGAATTGTTTTCAAATATACAGTGCGACCAACTTATCTATTCATAAACGGCGTCGCTGGTGTGAAGTTTAGTGTTTCTCAGTGAGAATTTTATCTAGAAAATAACGGTAATGAAAAAAGTAATCAAAAATGTAGTTGTCGGAATAATGATTCACGAAAACATATAAGCTTAGTTCCTATTTTAACTACTGAACGGAGTTTTGGCGCCATCGTGGATGAGGGTGGTCGTAATTTTTTCATTATTATTGAATTTCGTGTTTATATTGAGGGAAATTGGTTAATTTAGGTGACATCTGACTAGGTGGTAGAGTTTCGCAGCGACTCGCCCGGATTGGTGCCACCGCCTTACCTATTCCTGCCGCCATAACGTCATGACGTGTTCCGGTCCGGAGGGTAAGGTAGCCGGTTAACTTACTCTTGCTCGAGGCCTAACATCCTGACCTCAGGTTGGCAACGCATCATTAACATCTTTGGTGTCTCTAGGCGGCGTGAATTTCTTACCATTAGGAAATCCGCCTGCTTGTTTGCCTTCCTATAACATAAAAAAAAAATTTAGGTGGGAATAAGATTAATTTTGTTCAGTGAAAGTGCATAAATGAAATAATCGTTTAGAAATTAGTGTATCGTCTATTTCCTTGCTGCCGTCAAATCTCACTAGATGAGCTTGAGTAACGAAGCCACCGCTTTACTTAAGACCCTGACCTGACATGACTTTGTACATAGTGACTAATGACTGTATATTGTATAAGAATTAACTAACTTGACATTGGCAAAGTAGTCGTGAAAAACGATCGAAAGTCATATTTATAAAAAAAGAAGAAGAACTACGGAACAGTTAAATTGGGGCTTAACAGCTTAAACCGTCATTTTTTCCCCAAAACTTCTATTTGCTATTTGTGAAGCTATAATTATAGAAACTATACAAATCCCTATTCTTGTTAATAAACACAGATTAAAGTATGAGTAAAATTCAGTTGTTCTTATAGTCTGTATCACAGTATAATAAAGAATGTAATACTGGGTTGAACTTTGGAGTTACTATTGTCTAATTTTATTAAAAAGACGGTACAGATTGTGGTCACTGACGTTTTATCAATCGTTGAAATCCATACTTCTAAATCTATACTAATATTATAAAGAGGAAACATTTGATTTTTTGTTTGTTTGAAATGAATAGGCTCCGGGACTACAGAACCGATATCAAAAATTCTTTCACCTTTAGAATGCTACATTATTCCTGAGTGACATAGCCTTTGTTTCATCAAAATCGGTGAAGTAGAAGCCAAGTTACGCAGGCGAAGCTGCGTGAAACTGCTGTGTTTTATACTTGTGTATTTATATTTATAACTGTGTTTAATAACGATATTCACTTTGTGACGTGAGGTTTAAAAGATATTTTTTTAATTTAAAACTATTGCTATCAAGCCTCCAAATAAAAAAATATGTGTCTAAGGATTTTATGAACTTCTCTTCTAAAGTCAACTACTAGGTGATATTTTTAAACTGGAGTTTAAACATTTTCAGGTGATACAAGTATAGAGGATGCAGAAGCGTCACGTTTTGCGGCTGAGGACACGTTGTCCATCATCGGGGAGATCACCAAAGATGTGCGACCTGCTGGTGAAGTTACCACAGAAAGTGAAAAAATGAAATTAGAAAAGGGCCTTGGTAAGAACATAGTTCCAAAATAACCTTACCTTTTATTGTATATTTTTAACCCCCCACAGAAACAGGGTGCTGTAAGTTTGACGTATATGAGCGTTTACGTGTATATGTGTGCGAGTGCGCGCATGTATGTATGGTAACATAACTTGAATGAATGGATCGATTTCTGTGTTGCTTTTTTTGTTTGAAAGCTGACGTTATCTAGAGGGTTCTTATCCACTTTTTATGTAGGTTAAGGATTATAATAATGAAACATAATTTTTCAAGCAGCGGCGTTTGCTTCTTAAAGATGTAATTTTTTAATTGGTAAATAGTTATTTAGCCTTTGGGTTATATTTTGTACTTTACTACTGTCGTGTATATAATATGATGATTGATACCCTGAACCTTAGCTGCTCTTATCGGAAGTGGATTAGCAAACAAAAATGGAAATGTACCGAGGACGAAAGTTACTGGTTTTTTGATAGATACTTTTGTCTTGAAAGCAGCCACTCCACATTACGTAGTATCTTTTTAAAAATCTCTTTAAAACTTTCATCATCATCAACAGCCGGAGGACGTCCACTGCTGAACATAGGCCTCGCCCAAAGAGCGCCACAAGTCACCAGCCACTTGTAACCAGCGATTCCCCGTGACTGTGACCAGTTCGTCAGTCCACCGAGTGGGAGGTCGTCCAACACTACGTCCTCCGGTGCGGGGCCGCCACTCGAGAACCTTTCTTCTCCATCATATAAAAGTAAAAACTATCATCATATCAAACTTTACAGGTCCAGAATTAGCGGTGATAGGTCTGGGTCAATCAGAAGAGAAGACAGAGAAATTCGTGAAGCCAGACGCTAAAAGTCAGTTCAATAAAGACCTGAACGCACCGGAAGAACTGGTCCTCAGTACAAAAGATGAGGAGTATGTCAACACACTCATCATGACGGAGGAAGAGTCTAGACACAAAACGATGTTGTGGAACAGCATCAATGCGGATTATTTGAAGCAACAGAAAAGTTAGTAAACAAAATTTAGTGGTTTTTTAGTTTTTACAGACAGAAAGGATTTTTGCTCCCGCGATGCTCTCGGCTTCTGTAAAGATGTAGGTTGACTACTAGCAAGCAGCTTGTAGAAGGTGGGATGATAGTTTCACTAACACCGCGACTGGTCTCCCATCGAAGATAACTAGTTCTGAATCAGCTTTCCCGTCATGATAAAATAATAGTGTCTATTCATCTCTACATAATTACAGCGTTCACTTTCGCCTTTGTTGTCTAGCGATCCGGGGTTGGACTAGACTTTTTAAGGTTCGATCCTGGGTTCCATATCCTGGAATAAGGTCCTGGGTTCGATCCCGGGGTCGGGAAACAAATGATAATAGGAAATGTGTATTTTCAATTTTCTTATAAAAAAGAACGTTGCCCGAGATTGGATATGTGCCCGGTTGTCGATAGGTTTGCCACTTATCACGTTGTGGGATTTAGTGTCTTCGGCTAATCGTGGGTGCCCTGGTTGTGCCTCTGCCTACGCTCCTGCGTATATGGACGTGAAGATACTTTAATTTTTCTTGTTCCATCCCACATTAACGCACTTGATATAACAGCTTCAGGCTAGGATCACCTTTACCACCTCTGTAACCTTCATACGCATGTATCAGCCACATGTGGACTTAAAATGTTGGTAGAAGTAGAAACTAGATTTCTGTATCAAAGGACATTTGTAAGTTGTTTGTACCATATGTAGGGAAAGTACCTTAAATATTGTAGATTTTGTTGTGCACTCCCTAATTATAAGTTGTTTCTATCTTCTTTCAACAATATCAATAAAAAGAAACAAAACACATTAAATGTCTTTTGTCTACTCTAAGCTCTGTCAGATTAATTTATACTTGATATTTCTACTGACTTTTAACCTTCAGTAAACGTTAACGTACTTTCCTTCCATATGGCATAACCATAGGATGCCCCGTTTAAATAATAAAAAACCTTCAGGGAATGCGTTTTTTTGTTTACTTTCCTAAGTTATAAACAGTGATGTATTTTGGTTATAGTCAAAGAAGAAGCACGAATAAGAGATCGCGAAGAGGGTAAGGATAAGAAGAGAAAGGTCCGTGGCTCGTACAAGAAGAAGGTGGCCTGCAACGC
>NJDD01005176.1:93904-120923 GCA_002245505.1 Calephelis nemesis | reverse complement strand
AATCAGTCTAGGATTTATCAAAAAAAAAATTCGTAATCCGTTTTTCTTTTTAATAGTATTGTACTTTGAGATCATTCTTAAAATTGTAACAACAGCTATATAAAATCATCAACAAATTATTCAACAAAAATAAAGTAAATATAGGTACGAAAGCATAAAAATGTTCTTTAAAATTGTATTATTTTTATTTAAGAGTGTAAGAAGTTGAAGTAATATACATTTATTTTATTAATTCAGTGGTAGTAGTTTCCTCCGCTAGGAGTGATATTTTATTGTAAAGTCAAACTGTTAAATTTTATGAAGTACATAACATGCTATTTTGATCTGTAGCTACAAATAAAGTGGTTTTGTTCCACAAACTCTAAAACTATTTGCGAAAAAGTAATCCTGTAAGAATTTTACCCTGATTTAATTAAAATGTTATCAAAGTGAAAAAATACTCATCGGATAATTTGAATACAGCTTCAAAATATTTAGTTTTTTGCTATATTGTTTCGGAGTACTTTGCACTTTTTGAAAACATAAACACTATTCCTTCAAAAAAGATAGCTTTGGTTTAAAATAAATTAAAGGTCGAAATCTATATATATAAAAGAAAGTGGTGTTAGTTACACTATTAATAACTCAAGAACGTGAACCGATTACGCTGAAAATTGATGAGGAGGTAGCTTAGAACCGGGAGAAGGACATAGGATATTTTTTATCCTGTTCGATTGTGAGGAAACTGGGAAAAACATTTTCATTTTTCCCACACAAACTGAACGGGTGGAACGAAGTTCGCGGGAACAGCTAGTACTTTATAAAAGTATCTGGCTAGACTCTAGAGATGTTATAGTGGTGTAGTTATAATATTTTTTATTAAACTTGTAGTATTTTATATTATATTTTTCTGAAATGTGTATTTGCAAACCATTTAAGCAGTTGAATTTCGCTTATGTGAATTAACGAAAATCTGCGAATTAAATTGCACATTGCATGTGAAGTTAATGCACATATGCAGGATGTTACTGTGAATATAAATAAAATTTTAAATTTTACCTCTCTGATTATAAAAATAACAAATTGTGGCGTTTCTTTGAGATTTAGCAATAGTTGACGTTTTAATGATTAAGTAAACAAACATACAACAAAAAATAAAGATGTTGTCTGTTGCACTATTCCAGTACCTTAATTAGTAAAGGTACTTGTAGTCTTCCTAACCAACGCAAAGTTGTAAGCAAGTAGGTCAGTTAAGAAGAATTCCCGAGAGTTGTGATTTGTCGCTTGATTTTCATTACTAACTGAGTCATTTACAATTTTTAGTAATTTTGCTAATAATTATTCCGTTTAGACAGTCTATTTACCGATGTCTTGTTATTTACTTTTAACTATTTAAATATGGATGCCAGAAACAAGGTGCTAACTGAGAAATACAATAAAAAATTTTTGATCAAATTATGAATTTGTAAATAAGAGTCAGATTCTTAAAACGACGCATGCCATTCTCTTCTTCCATCAATTTTCCTTTTGATAGTAACTTCAATTAACTTGATTGCTAAGGTAATTTCACAACTTCTCGTCTGTATGCTAAGAATGGCTTCAAAACTCTTTACACTGTTCCTCGTCAATTGTTTAATTTCCTATAATTTTTACTTTTAAAAATGTTAATTAAACTCTAGTTTGATTTAAATGTTGTTATTTAATTTCATTACTATTTATTCATGTTATTCATTGTCAATACTGTAACTACGCAAGGAATAAACACACTTCTGCGATGGTAGCGCACTCTGTGGAGTTGAAACGAAAATAAAACCATATTTATTATGTTGGTAATAATTATGATGTTGGCACAATGAAGTAACATTTAGATTAGTGATGGACACTAAAAAATAACATCGATATTTTTTTCGATGCAATACATCGGTTAGTTGCATCGATGTTACATCGATATATCAAAAAATACATCGATGTTTCCCATACATCGATTTTTTTTGTAAGTTATATGAATGTGGTTGAGATAAGAAAAAAACAAGCACTTATTAGTTACAAAACCTTTATTATTAATTTTAAAAATTGAACATTAATTAGATATCCCAACACTGTTTATCGTCACTTTGTAGAAACAAAATTTTGACTAATCTTTTGCCCTTAAATCTGTTTCATTGCTGAGTCATCACCTTCGCCGCATGCAAAAACAGTCTTTTAGATGGAACCGATGTTCCCATTATTGTTAGATATTTATAGGTGAGTTTATGCTATTTTGGTAACTGAATTTTGTTGTCTTCAAATTTCCAATAGATTATCGTTAAGGTTGAAGTTCATCCACAATACCATTATGAGGTGACTCTTTGGAACTTGAAGCAATTGGCTCTGGACCAGATTGCGTGATATTTTTTGTTTCCGATGTGTTCTTTTGAAATGTAGCGATTTCCATATAAGCAGCCTTGTGGACATTGCGAATATGCCTAAACAAGTTTGTTGTATTTTCCAGTACACTTGATAAGTTTTTGACATAACATACATTTAGATTCATTGTCATCATTTTTTTCGTAGAACTTTCAAACTAAACTTTTTTTTTTAGCATCAAAGTTTGTTACCGTACTAAATGTCATTGTTATTACAAAACGAGGACCAACCAAGGACTCTCTAATACCAGAGTTAGTACCACTCTTAGTACCGTGTCAAGCACAACCATTCATTCACTCTTTCCACATTTGATTAGTTTGATGCCCCGTTCCTTAAAACACAAACTTAGATGACGAGAAATGTAAAAAAATAATTGAAAAGTTTATTTAAAATTAGATTCATAGCAATAAAAGTGATAATAAAATTGATTATACCATTTTGCTACGAAACATATATTAAATCTGAACATTTTGTTAATATATGTATTTCGTTTTTATGGTCACGTTCTAGTAGTAATTAATGTTGCTAGCGTACAACGAAAAGAAGTGCTCGGCACGCGTGTGTTTTTAGGAAAATAAATTATTTTTACAAATAGATAATTGACCATAAATTATTTGACGTGACGCTAGCAGTAATGTTTAAAAACAGTTGACAAAAGATATTATAGTTGGATTGGATGGTATTAGATATATGTTTTAGTAGGTTAGCCTCTTTGATGCATCGGAACAAAAAAACATCGATGTATACTCGATGTTTAAGAATTATCAATACATTGGTTTTATTCGATGTATCGATACAATACATCGAGTGTTTTTAAAACATCGATGTATATCGTCCACCCCTAATTTAGATTCGCACGAAGCTAACTACGGTTTTGGAGGCGGAGGAGTAGGTAACAAACGTAGTGAAGTTTGTTCGATTAGTTGAAAGAAAAACACTTCGTTGTAGTTTGTGTTTATGCATTGGGTAAAATTTATTTTAGAATTTAGTGTAATTGTGGCTCGCTGTTTTATAGGCAATCACTTATTCTTTATGTGTTTTACTTAAATACATTGCAAAATTTACCTTTGTAAGCAATTACGCATAATAAATTAATGTTTTTAAAAGTGGAGTGCAAAGTGGAGATTAGTGATACAATGAAGAGCAGTGCATTTATTTTCTAGCGACCGCAATGTGTGAATTAAACAAGTTGGATTTATAGTGTTTTTGATTCATGGTGTTTTTAAAATCTAAAGTGTTATTTGGAAAGTCATTTTCAAATCATAGGTTCGACGACAGAGCAGACGGATTCTACCATGGTCGTAAAACGGTAAGTACATCAACGTGGTTATTATTCCTCCATCCATAAATTAGTAATCTAGACTCCAATTGCACTAAATGAACCAATATTTAATTCCGTTCTAGTATTGACGTACTAAATACTTTGCGTAACATATTAAAATGTATATGTACGTCGTATATATACTATATTTTTTGTTTGTTTACATCTCCGGTTTGAAACTGGTTACCACAAACTAATATGAATGTAGACTCGATTATTTGTTTTATAATGCTCTGTTTTGCTATACTCAGTGAAACTTGTTCTAAATATCGATTTTTTCTTTAGATTTTTAGTCATACTAACTTGTTCTTTGTTATTATAATCTTCGTGTCTGCGCATAATTTTGTAACGGTCCTCGGAATTCATTATTTTTAATGTGTGTCAAGTGGGTATTTTGATTTAATGTTAAGTTGAACTTTGTGAGGCAAATATATCTGTAAATATTTTTTTTGTTTAGTCTTGAAAACAATTTTCATAGGGTTATTTTTATCAGTTGTTTTTTATATGTTATATTGGATACATTTCAAATGTCTCGTTGTTAAATTGCAAGTTTGACCGTCCCTTGAAAACCCAGAACTAGAATGCACTAAAATTTAATTATTATAGATTTTTTTCAATAATGTTAAAAGTGTGGGGTGGGTCATTTTTGAATTAAGAGTAGTGTGAACTTTTTGTGTACATGAAACAAACTTGTTTACAATTTACAGATTTATGACACTCACACCGAGGTAGCTAATTTGCTAATTAATGTTTTGTTATTATAGAGATAGCATGTTTGCTAATTAAGATATCAATATAAAGACCAAATCTTGACAATTTAAATGAATAGGCAAATTTGTTTTAGTTACGTCTATTTCGAAGCTCGAAGTTTTGGTTATTCTATATTAAATCTGAAATTGAGTATTTCTCTTACTCAACAGCATGAATAAGATTTACCTTTTTAGAATCCTTATTTATTTGTATGCACAACACTGACAGCCAGCAGGCAAAGACGAAACGATTGTGGGGTTGCAGAAATATGAGAAATGAGTACTAAAAAGGTTGTAAATCATAATAAAATAATCAATGGAAAATTAAAATAAGTATCCCTGGACAAGATACACAAATTGAATCTAACCCCAAAGTAAGCAAATAATATGCTTGTGTTATGGGTGTTAGGCAACAATTCTAATACATAGAAATACTTAAATAGATACCAGAATAAATTTAATAAACACCCAAACTCAGAAATGCAGACATCTTAATGTTCATCACATAATTGCCTGCCCCCATTTGGAATTGAACCCGAGCCTCATGGTTGGTCGACGTAGCTAGGCCTGTAAGCTAGCCGCTCGATACTCCAATGATATAATATACTTTTATCATTTCCAGATATAAAAACTGTCTTTTGATACCTATAAAATGTATATTTAATAGGCTTAAAACCAGCCACCATATTTTATTAAGAATTTCCTAAATTGTTATTTATAAACTTAACAATGCCTGTTACTGTGTTTTGTAATGCATCATATAATAAAAAAACTGATAATTATACCATGTCCATCTCAATCTCCGTACGTATGTAAAACTGCAAACTTCATATTTTGCAAACCCTTTTTTTAGCTACTTTAAATACAACTGTAGGATTATTTATTGATCTTATGTTGTTTCAGTTTTCCCATATTATTTTATCATCAAAATATTATATTACTACAGTATTTTATAATCTTTAAAAATATATTCCCGCCGCCATAACATCATGACATGTTCCGGTTCGGAGGGCAAGGTGAACTTACTTTTGCTCGAGGCCTAACATCTGGCCTCAGGTTGGCAACACACCATTACCATCTTTGGTGTCTCTAGGCGGCGTGAATTTCTTACCATCAGGAAATCCGTCTGCTTGTTTGCCTTCCTATAACATAAAAAAAAAACTTGACTGTGAAAAAAGTTGTGTATTGTGATAATGTACATATTATATAAAATAATATAAAAATGCACTATTTATATAAATATACTATATATTATTTTATTAATATACTTGCCCTTTAAATGTTACATAAATATCATTCAGTAATTTCTGGAGTATGGGGATTCTAATAACAAAAGGGCATTGACATTTCCAGGGTGAGGGTTTCACCCTTATTATATTTTCATAAACCTCTGGTAGTTGTTGTACATGCAAAATCAAAAATTCACATTCAAACAAAAGGAAAACACAATTAAAATTAATGAAGATCAAAACTTTTGGCACAATGCAATCATTGCTTATACTTGTGGTCACAAACTTTTGAATATATGTATATCAACAGACTTAGCTAATTTCATATAGTTTTCTCCCTATGGAAATTTTACCAATATTGTTTAAAAAATGCTGGCATAGCATGTTTTTTTTTCATTATAGTGGAAGGCAAACAAGCAGACGGATTTCCTGATGGTAAGAAATTTACACCATGCCGCCTAGAGACACCTAAGCTGCTAATGGTGAGATGCCAACCTGATGTTAGACCTCAAGCAAAAGTGAGTTTACTGGCTAACATACGGCAAGCATTGGATGGACGTTATGGTGGCACGAATAGGTAAGCCTATGCTCGCCTTTTACGAGCTGCCTGGCAGGAAGGCAGATGGTCTTTTCTGCAAACTTTATGTGGAACAAATATTTTGATGCAAGATCAAAATTTAAAGGTGTCAGTCATTGGACATTAGTGGCTTGAGTAGATGATTTAGTGTAACTGCCTTTGGGACACATTCCATTGAATAGCATTAGATTTTTAACGGGTGAAACACTATCTCCCAATTGCAAATGTGGAAAAATAGAAGATGCATATCATATATTAATGGAATGTTTTCGGAACAGGGATCAAAGGAAAGTATTAGGTAAAGACCTTCACAACATTTTTTGGGTTGTAAGTGGTTGTATTAGTATTCTAGCGGATCTGACATTGGATTCTGTTGGAATACTACACAAATTAGTTATACTAGGATTAATAATTAGAGCTAGGGAATAGTAGGTATGAGTTGGCGTTTTTGAAGTTATACTTCTTTTGGCGCGTTAGGAAAAAATGATGAGGGTAAATTTTTACGATGCGCGCACACACCGTCACGAAAAACCGATATGATGAAGTTAGCTATAGATAACATTTTAGTTTTTCAAAAAAAGGTACCAACAAAGTAAAAGTAAAGACATCTACGTATGTTTGCGTGAGAACTGACAACTGTATTCACAATATTTCTTTATTTCTATGGTTAGCGTCATTTTGTCTACAAATGTAATATAAGGCAAAAGATAAAATTTTTAAAAAGATTTTTATCTTATTAGGCTGAAGAAGTATAACTTCTAACGCGTGTACATAAGTACACACACATTTTTTTTATGAAACTGGAAGGAATAAGGAAGCAGCTGGATTTCCTGATAGTAAGAAATTTACGCCACCTAGAGAGAGCAAAGGTTGGCAGCCTGAGTCCTCGAGCAAAAGTAAGTTTACCCACTATCTTACCCTCGGAACCAGAACGGAAAGCACTGACGTTATGGCGGCAGGAATAGGTAAGGTGGTGGTACCAATCCCGGCGAGTTGCTGTAAAATGTTAGCACCTAGTATAATGTCACAGTGTGAGTGACAGTAAGCCTATGCTCGCCTTTTGCGTGCTGTCTGGCAGGAGGGCAGGTCGTCAATTCTGCAGAGAAGCCCAGATCAACACTGGGAACATGTGACTTTACGGAAATAGATGTATCAGAGCGACATAGTCACAAAAATTGTCTTAGAGAAATGTGATTGTTCATATATATTTTCATAGTATTGTTCCTGCCACAACAAGATAGGTGCTTACCAATTTCTAGAAGCTTTGCAGATGTTTGCCTGAGATAAATTAAACACAACAACAACTCAAGTCCTACACTGGACCGACAGACTGCACAAGCAATATAAAAAAAAATAGTTTTTAAACACAAAGTTATCCATTGTTACAATAATAATTTCTTATGTGAATTATTTTTCTCACAGTAGGATGTACCTAAAGTTGGAGTTAAACATAAAAAGTAATTGAATTTCTTTGGTTTTGATAAGGAGTCATGATAAGCCTTATACACTTCTTTACAATCTAGCTTACAATCTAGAGTAATGATTTATTTTAAACATTAATTTTTAAGTTACTGTCACAACTTTAAGTTTTTAGTGAGTGTCTTCAAACACAAACCACATTCATATTGTAAACTAGCTGTCCCGGCGAACTTCATTCTACTCGTTCAGGATGGGAAATAATGAACTGTTATTTTTCCCATTTTCCGTGTAACTTTCCAACTTTTTTCTTACATAGGAATTTTTTCCTGATAATAACTAACACAATAAAAAGATATTAGCCAAATCGGTCTAGTCATTTGAAAGTTATGTGCTTACAAACACATTAGGAGATACATTTTTATATTATAAGATTGTAAGCACTACTGATAGTTTTGGCACTAGTACAAATAAAAATTGGTTTTACTTTTCAATTAGTATATGATTTTTGTCTATAGAAAGGATATCCTGGAAATACAACATTGTGAAATTCAACATTCTTGTATAGAAAATTCAAACTGTGTAATAAATTTATGTAAATATATTCCGAATGTACAATAACAAGTAGTGATTACATTTGTAAAAATGTAAAATGTATTTTAATGATGAAGCCTTAATGACTCTTGCCATTAGAAAAAAATTATTAAAGAGCAAGATTTTGGAAACCACAAGTCATGGAGAGTTTTGTGTTTTAGAATAATCACTACTCAAACCAAATTAACTTTCATTCTTTGATCAATTAAGTAATTTGTTTGTGCTCTTATGTATACATATTAAGAATACTTTGAATAAAAACCTAATTACCTAAGAGTTTGGACCTTTTTTGTCAACACATTTGTAAATCAACGACAGTACTGTTATATAATAATCACGCTAAAGTGCTATTGTTATACTATGGAAGTTTGTGTTATGTCTATTTCTAACTGAATATGAGACAAAGATTTCTTTACGGTTAGAAATCAGGGCTTGTAACTACTGGTATTCTTGGGAACCCGTTGTAATGGCTTCGAAGCAGGGATTACTTATATTGGTTTTTTAACAGGCACTGGTTAAGTGTTAGCAGCACAAAAAAATATATAATGTAATATTTTTCCTTCAGTCAAAGCAATCTTCATTCCTACTTTAATGATTTTATATATAGTCTTCCATCTTCCTGGCCTTGCAAGAATTACATGAAGCGCTTGGACACATAAGTTTTTAATGATGCCAACCTTAGTAAATTTAACAACTACCCTACCCTTCAAATGACGCATGATAATGAAGAACACCGACATATAGAAAAGTATACTGGCAGACATGGCATTTAATTTCTCGTAGGCTGTATGAGTAATAGTTAAAACCCTTGTGCTTTGAATTTAAAATAATAAATGATTCAGTTGTTAACAAGAAACTGGCGCTTCTAGAGAGGATTTTAAAACGATTTTATGGCCACCTCCATACTAATGTTATAAATACAAAAGTGTGTTTGACCTTTTTTCACGTTGCAGCCGAGCTAACATTAACAAGCTGTTTTTTACCCCAATATCGAAATTGGTTCTCGCGGGAGTGGTAGGTACGTAATTGTATTTATTACGCCGGTGTAGCCGCAGGGCAATTTCCAGTATGTAATACATACATTAAAAAATAAAATAATTTTAGTAAATGGAAATAATTGATGATTAAATATTAAACCATTTGTACTTTATAGAAGGTTAGGTAAGATTCGTCCAAAAAAAATGTAACTTGACCTTATCAGGATTTATATAGATCTATGTAGTTCTTCTCGTAAATTAATATGACGCTGCTAAGTCCGGTAAAGTTGTAAAAACCGCGTGGTTGGCAACGTATTAAGTAGCCATTCAAAAAAATTACGATTTGTCAAAAGTTTATTCATTTATAATATGGCATTGGAAAGCGGATTCCCAGACGAAAGAAATATATGTCTGCGTCGTCTAGATCTATACTAAAAGTGGTGATGGTGCGTTGCTAAGTCTCTTGAAAGAAAAGAAAAAAAAACATTTATTGACAGACAGAAACTTACCACACATCCTGAACAAAAAACAACAAAAAATCTAACCCTAACCCTAAACATAAGAAACTTAAGGACACAAAAGTGATAATATAATATGGAAACAGATCGTGGTAAAGTGAGTCCCCCAGTAAGGAAAAGCTCAGCATTTGTTACGTAACTTCCCTGAACTTCTACGAATATTTTATGAAAAAATCTAACAAAATCGGTTCAGGCGTTTTTGAGTTTTAGCGTATTGACATGTGAGACGGTCAACACTGGTTGTAAATATAGGTTTGCACCCGCCTGGACCGTAAATTTAATCCATATTAATCAATAATCGAAAGATGGATACAACGTTGCCTTTGTTGGAAGGCGGGTTTACAACCGTCGAGAACGTATTTTAATAACAGCATTTTATTTTTATATCTAGGGATAGGTAAAATATAATTTCACTGAGTAGTGATTCAAAATATATAACATAAAAAGCCCGTGGTGATTAAACAGTGTGGCGGGTGGTTTTTGCGTTGTCTTGAACTGATAACACCTGCCTTTTAACACCTGCGTGCCAGCTGTGTCCATCGACCGCGCGTCTATTATCCCCGCTGGAACACGATCACCGGCCACGTGCCTCAACTTCCCTGACGACTTACTGCTGGATAGAGATTGATTTAAAACTGGAAACTATTAACGAGTACTATATAATGTTTATTAAATTTATTCGAGTATCTATTTAAGTATTTCTATGTATTGGTGTCGTTGACTGACACCCATGGTATAAGCATATAATTTGCTTACTTCGGGGTAAGATTCAATTTGTGTGACTTGTCCATTGATATTTATTTACTTACTTCTTAGTAAAATATTTATAAACTAGCTATTGTCCGCGTGGTTAGTTGTCCCACAGGAACCTTTTTTTTAGGATAAAAACTATCCTATGTGTTAATCCAAGTTACCTTCTATGTGTATGAAAAAAGCAATGAAAATCGGTTTAGCAGTTTTTGCGTGAAGGAGTATTAAAAAACAAATATACAAACTTTCGCATTTATAATATTCATAGGATTTAAGTGAAGTAAAAATGCAAGAAACTAATTTCGATAATTAGGTATGTCATCAACTACAAGTTGAGTATTTTCTACGATTTCCTTGGAATTCCGTCATAAGATTCAAACTTGATGACAATAGGACCACCTCGGAAGTAGGCTCTTTTAAACAAAACATATATTTTTTAAAATCGGTATAGAAATGACAGAGAAATTTATTAGCGTGTACCTAGGTATCTACATAAAAATTTAGGATGGTAATAAGATGTGAATATGCCTTCTTTCTCCTAATTTTATTATTCTCCAGCCAACCGGTTTCGCTATTATTGCATCACCGATGTGATTATGATGAATAAAATATAAATGAGTTGTAATCGCTCTGAGCGGAACCGGTTAGCTAAAGCTAAAGTAAATTGTGTCTAGAATGAAATCCTACCAAAATCCGACTACGAGATGTATAGAAATATAATTATTATTAATAAAGATTTGCCTCTGGTCTAGCGGTTCAGTTTTCGGACTTGACTGCCTGATATCCCGGGTTCGATTCCCGGATCGGGCAACAAAAAGAAAATTGGGTTTCTCCAATTTTCTAATAAAAAAAAACGTTGCTCGGGATTGGATATGTGTCCGATTGGCGATAGGCTTGCCACGTATCACATTGAGGGACTAAGTATCTTCGGCTAGTCGTGGGTGCCCTGGTTGTGCCTCTGCCTACCTCATCAAGGAGATGGGCGTGAAGAAGACTAATCATGTATTTCTTGGGTTTTATTATACATAATATATGTATTGGTTTTTACTTTTCGAAAGTATTATGTGAACAATAGCTACTTAATTATGCTTCCAGAATATACGCTACACATATAATATGTCAAGTTTTCCTATTACGATACCAGTAAATTGTTCACAATACATGTCGCGTGGGCATGACCTTTGCCGCCTAAACTAATCGATTCTATGGCATTTAAATGAATCGATAATATGATTAGGGTTACCAACTGTACTTTTAGTTCTGTTATTCAAACGCATCAAAACTGCAAAAATCTAACTTTTCTTTCATTACCGCGTCAATTATGTAAACAAATAATGTCCTTTATTGTGTACATAGTAAACCTCTGAATCATAAGCCACCTATCGAATAAAAAATCGTCAAAACAATTCGCTATCAGCTGAGTAATCGCGTAACAAAAAATACCGACGGATTGATAAGTGATAGTCTCCTCCTTCGGAGTCGTTTATAAAGTCGATTAAGAGACTTTTTTCACAAAATTAATTTTTGCTGTTGACCTAAATAATATCTACCTTATTTACGTAATAAATCATTATTATATACTAATACTGTTTTCAGCATTAATGCTTAATTAACTTTCCAAATACTACGTTTGTGCTAATAATAATGCTAAAATATACCTACTTGTTGTTTTCAAAAAAATACAGAAAGAGTTTTTTAAGTAGTTGATACTAAGTGGCGGGGATGTTAAATAATAAAAAATAGGCTCATTTATTATTTAACATTTGGTTTTTGTTTTGGTAAAGCCTATATAAAGCTTTAAAAAATTAAAAACTGTTCAATTTTTCAGAAATACTGTTCTTTATTTCTTCTCGGACCTTAATATACTTTATTTCTTATAAGTTGGCAACCCCAAGTTATTTTAGTCCTTGGGGCAATTTAGTACTTCGTACGGATGTTCGAGGGGTAAATTTACATTGTTACAATTTAATTGGAATTTGTTTAAATAGTGCGAATAAAATATCGATTCCTATTAAAAAGTGTGTATGTGTGTGTGTGTGGAAACCCTATCATTAGCCTCATTAGACACCTCTTTACCCTCCAATCTCATAAAATCCGTTACCAGACATCGTATCAATGTGTAATACCAGATAATACCTACTCAGTTGTCCAAATAATTTAAAGTTTAAACTCAGTAAAATTTTAGTGAACTCGATTTTAATAAGGATATCATCTAAGTATAAAAAATTTGAATATTTCTCTCAATTCCCCTGGGATCCCATCGTCAGATCCAGACTTGGTGTCAATGAAACTTCCGAAGTACGCCCCTGTAAATAAAAAATAAATCGGTTCAGAAATGACTGAGCAATCGATAAATATACATAAAAATGAAAAAAATAAACATGTAACTTCTTTTTAGAAGTCGCTTGAAAATACAATTTAATAGCGATCATCAAAGTGGGATACCGGTCCTCGGATACGTCGCTATCATGTAGCCGGGTTGTTAGAGAATGCTTTCGTATTTACAAATGTTATTATTTTACGAGTTTGGGAAGCTTGTAAGTTTGAACGCTCGCTGTGTGGCCGCGATTCTGATCCGGTTTTTTAAAAGTGGTCGACCCGGCACAAGTACCGCTTGTACGGCCCTATTGAAATGTAAGTGTATCTGACTTCCAACATAATTCGTCTCAACTCGGACCTGGGATATCGCTCATCGCACATTTCAATGGACTATCACCGATGACTCGACCGGCTTCTCGTACGTTACCTAGCCTAACCGAAGATGAAAGACAAAAAAATATCAACAGATGTTATTTTAAAATTTAACCACACATCGGTATATATTATATTAGTAAGAAATATATGTATTAGAATGATTACAGTGGTCTAGTGGTCCGTACTTCATGCTGTACCAGATTCAATCCCCGCGTCAGGCAACAATTTTCCGCTTAATAGGTCCAGCCGTTCTTAAGTTGTAAATAATGTTACTTACACCTTCTCTTGTACCTACTTGTATTTTTATGTAGCTCTTATTTTGAAGATCCTCTGCGGACTTTTCGGTGTCTGCTTTCTGACGTGTATTATATATTATACATATATGAAATGAACATAGGTAACAACCGATTAAGGCTCGGCACATGTATCAAAATTGCTTTAAGGCGAAAAAAATCCGAACGCACAGAGCTACTACATACATTCGGATTTTTTCCGTACGAAATTTGAGTGTATTTGTATGTGCGAAAATTTCGCATGCATATGGCACACCTAATGACCAATATCTGAATGACCTTCCCAACTCAGTTTTGCTTTGGAGGCTATGATTTAGCTGGTATCATATTAGCCGCAAATCCTTAAAATTGTAACAGTGAGATCCGAGAAAGAGTGCGATTAAAAGAAAGTGTTGCTCTTAAAATGCGAAAGGCCATGCTCGGCTGGTTCGGACATGAGGAAAGATTGACAAAGTAGATATACAATGCCAATGTGGATGGATGTAGGTAGGGGAGACCGAGGTTGACATTCTACGATCAGATCACTCGGATACTATCCGAGGGTGGTGTCAAGAGTCTCCGAAACCAGACAGACATGTCAGGATCGTGAGGTCTGGCACTCGATACTCTCTGCCTACGCCATAAGAGACTTGGCGTGAAGATGTGTTGTTGTTGTGCTTAATATTGCATTATGGGAGGCCCTTTCCACGAAACACATAATTTAAACCATTTTCATTTACTTTGAAAATTCAAATCTTTCGCTATCCGGTTTCTTTCCATTCAAATAAGAAAGTACGTGTTTCACAGTGAGTGATTTCAAACATGGAAATTGTCACGACTTATCTACGTGGGTGCTTAAAAACGTTATGCTCAATCACTCGTTACTTTCACTCGTAGGACTCAAAGGTCTAGGTCTAGTTGCGCACGATCTAACTGACAGTACTGTTATATTACTATTACTTATTCTGTGGTACTGTACTGGGTATAGCAAGACTGAATTATAAAAGAAAGTGGTGTTAGTTACACTAAGCGTAATGCTTAGAACCAGGAGAAGGACATATGATACTTTTTATCCTGTTCGATTTTGAGGCAACTGGGAAAAACATTTTTTAAATTTTTCCCATACAAACTAAATGGGCGGATCGAAGTTCGTGGAAACAGCTAGTTTTTAATACAACTTCAATGTAAAGCAACCGCTAGAAATATGCAGAAACTTCTAAAATAAAGAGACCATCACACACTTATTCTAATTAAATTTAAAATTAGTTCTTTAACCTTACTTTGTATCGTCTCTGTAGTCCAGCCATCCAGCTGTTTGCCTTGACCTTATGAGGTCCCGGGTTCTATTCCCGGGTCGGGCAACAAAAAAAATTTGTTTTTTTCCAATTTTCTAATAAAAAAAAGTTGCTCGGGATTGGATATGTGCGCGATTGGCGATAGGCTTGCCACCTGTCACATTGTGGGACTTAGTGTCTTCGGCTAGTCGTGGGTGCCTTGGATGTGTCTCTGCCTATCTCTTTGGGGATATGGGCGTGAAGATACCTAACCTTACTTTTTGTAACGGCGATCGTTTCTTGGAGACAATTTTCAAACGGTCAGTAGTGCATTTTAATAGGTTTTGCTCCCTTAAGCAATTAACTAACGTCTCTAACGATTCTAAATACCACTCGTCAAGCAAGTCGGTTGGTGTGATAATGGCGCAGTGAGTCTGGAAAAAGGTGACTTTATTTTTATAGCGTTTTTATGTCACCCCTAAATTGTGTTTTCCATTAGCAAATGCGGAAAACACTAAAAATACCCAAATTGTTTCAAGCGGGCCCATAAATTTGGAAGTTTTGCCTCGATTTATACAGGGTTCCATGAGATCTTGAAGTAATGACCAAAAAATACCTGGAAAGTATACTTTTAAATAAAAGTGTTATCCGAAAAGGTTTAGACGTTTTTTTAAGATATCGGGACATATAAAATATTAGCTCCCCTTTTTTCAAGTTGGTTGAAAACTGTTTAGAGTTGTAATATATAAAATGTAGGCTGTAAATTGCCAATAGTGGTTATATATGTAACCATTGTTTGATCAGCTAGCAGTCTGTAGCTTAAACAACTAAACACCGTATCTTTATATATATAATTCTTTTGTTCGTGTGTTTGTCACTGAACTCCTTCTAGACGTTCTGGACCGATTTTGATGAAATTTTTTGTGTGTGTTCAAGGGAGTTCTAGAATGGTTTAGATTCACAATTTGGTCTCCTGGAAAATGTTTTTTGTTAAATGGTTATAATAAGTAGTTGTTTATTTTGGAATGTTTCACGTTGAATCCGACAGACTGCGCTACTATCGAAGCATTAATGTCAAGCGATACGAAGTTTGCTGGGTCAGCTAGTTATTATTAAAAAAATAATTTCACGCAGATCGTACATAGTGACGCGTATATATAAATAATACTAAAATCTACCACCAGATCGGAACACAGCTACACATCGAGAAGATTCGTCGAAAAAACTCAGCAAGCATGGTGTTACCATTTAGGGCTTAACCATTTAATTGGTTATAGTTCGTTAGTTGGTTGAAGAATGAATTATATATCTATAAGGTTTATATCCTTATATCTCAACTAACACTAGAACGTTAGCAAAGTCGAGGTAATTGCGTGTATTAATTTAGCAGAGTCGTGTTGTTATTTGTTCCTTCCTGTCATTTAATCATTAAATGTCTGGGTCCTTTCTCAGAAATATGACTAAGTAATCTAAAAGTAAAGTCTTTCGTCGTAAACATATACGGTCGCGTGATATGATAATCCATATTGAAATGCCGGCGAACTGAATGAGATTACTATTTTATTTTTTTTATTTTTTCTGTTTATGTTATAAATTAAAATGAATCTTTAAATGTGTTGCTAAAGCGTAAAATTCGACACCATCTCAACTAATTCGCCATTATATTTTTTGTTAAGGCAGGATTACAAGAACTACAAGAAAAAATTATTTATATTAGTGTCAGACAGTGCGAAGTTCTGAAGTACAAGTCCCTAAGAATTTCAATACGTATAAACACATAAAGCTTTCGTGTGCTATTAATCTCAGATACGTCATACAAAATTCAATCAAAATCGTAACAACAAAGGTTTTTTTATACTCTAGAGTCTAGACAAACAAGCTAACGGATTTCCTAATGCTAAAAGTGCACCAAAAGACACCTAGAAATTAAAGGTACATTTGCAACTTTAGACATAAACCGACATTACCCTCCAAATATAAAACAAAATTTATACATCTAAGACAACCTCTGAAACTTGCTACATTATGAAAAAATAATTCAAAATTAATTTTTATTTTTCCGGATTAGCACATAATCTGCAAGAAAAATAAAGTCAAATTGAGAACCTCTTCTTTTTAAAATCGGTTTAAGATTTGTGGCAACGTTGAGGTCATAACTCTCTTGCTACATAAGAGAAACACATAATATTACCCTATTAATATTTCTATTGCTTTAAAATACGAGTATAATATGCAGTCATATGTACAGTACTAAGCACTATTTAAATTATGCGCTTCGGCTTTACACACTTTATACTTGTATTTTTAAATTGGCTGCCCTAATCTAAATTTAAACGAAATGATTAATTATGTAATAACAACTCTATATAGATATCTTTAAAATGCATTCGGATTTCCGAATATAATCGTCAAAATAGCCGAAGCACATAATTTAATAAGTACTGTACATATCATATCATGTTTTCGCCATATTTGGTTTACATATATTAACGAAGTTCATGTTAAGCCAGTATTTCCCTTTGCGCTTCAGCAAACGATTATCCTTTTAAAAACGCAATCCGCACATAATTTAGGGATAAAAGGTGCGGTCCCTTACCTGACTTCGTACTTTTACCTGAGGGCAATCCCTTTTTTTACAGGTAAGCTTTTTGCAAAGCTTTCGCCTCAAATTATTTTTTGAAGTGTTTTAAGCCTGATATTATATTATTTAAAAACCGTTAGCCGTTTGTGAACGTGCAAGATACAGGGTGTGTAATGTCGGGAGTTTCTGAACCCCATTTTTTTTATATTCCTAGTTTGTTGAATGTACTCGTGAATGTGTCTAGCAGGCAGGTCTGTAGGATAAGGCAGTGAGTATCGAAGGCCAAGTGTCGGATTCGTAAAGACTTGTCTAGCTTCCTCCACATTCAGTACTCTTCTGTTGGTCCGGGCTCCTTTGAAGAATAGACCATCTGCCTTCCTGCCAGACAGCTCGTAAAAGGCGAGCAAAGGCTTACTGTCACTAACACCGTGACATCTGACTAAATGGTAGAGTTTCGCAGCGACTCACCCGGATTGGTACCACCGCCTTACCTATTCCTGCCGCCATAGCGTCATGTCGTGTTCGGAGGGTAGGGTAGCCGGTAATCTTACTTTTGCTCAAGGGCTAACATCCCGGCCTCTGGTTGGCAACGCACCATTACAACCTTTGGTGTCTCTAGGCGGCGGAAAGTTCTTACCATCAGGAAATCCGTCTGCTTGTTTGCCTTCCATTATCTTAAAAAAAGAACAAACACGCCTGCTTAGAAGACGCTTAATTATAAATTTAAAATTAGTAATTATATTCGATATAACAATTGCTCTAAACATTTGAGCTACTGAGGATTCAAGTTCTGTGGCGAAATTTTTAATTCCTTTTTTACTCGTTAACGCGGGTAATTCGGGGGGATTCACAGTTCTAAGCACCTAGTAAACCAAGCACAGGGCAAGTGTTAAAAGTGTATATATAACAGTCTTACGTAATAACTAACGAATCCTTTTACTGTTTATATAAAACATATATTTGTATGTAATTAGGTTCCGCTATCTGCGAACTTATCATACTCCTCGATAATAACGAAAATGCATATAACCACTTCATTTATGGTCTGGTTGATGTAATATTTTTACATATTTAAACGTGACTTATTTTAAAATTACTGGGTCGGGTCGAATTTAAACGCGGATTGTGTAATCTAGCCAGATAATGGTAAATGTGAAAATGAATCCATATTTCCCTTTATCGTCGTATCATCTGAACGTTTAGATCAATTTTGCTTATTTTTTGGTTGCGTCACCATTTGTTGTATATGGTTCAAATAAAATAAAAAGTCTATTTTCTTTCATAGTCTGCCTTCCAAAGTCTGCTGAGTCAGCCACCAAATATTAAATAAAATGAAAACGTCAAAAATATTATCTTCGTGTGACCCCATTTTTTTGTAATTTTATTGTGTTTAAGTGGGTATCACTTTTCCTTTTTTTACCTGAGACAACCCCAATTTACGGACAAGTTAGATGCTAGTATACCGATATCTTATTCACGAGATCTAAGGCTACGTCCCGTAACATTTAGCACGAAATATGACAGTGGCAAACACTGATGTCTGACTGAGTCTAGACGAAATGTTGCAGAGCATTGTATCACCTAGTTGTGCCTGATTGCATGCACTAGTGGAATAATCCGTTAAATTAATTTACTAGAATAGCATTTAGGGCGATTGGGTCTTTACATCCACACACATTAAACCTTTTATTTTAGTCAATCCATACGCACTTTCACTGTAATTGCTTCTTTGACCCTAACAGTCACGAAAACATGCACTGAAAAACATTCAACGTTTATAAAATGAAGAGGTCTGGCTACTTAAAGATCTCGGAATATCATCGTAATGAATCATGTATAATTCTAACTAAGTAAGTATTCATTTATCACTACATAGTATAACACAAAGTCGCTTCCTCTGTCCTTATGTCCCTTTGTGTGCTTAAATCTTTAAAACTACGGAACGGAATTTGATGCGGTTTTGTAATAGATAAAGTAATTGAAGAAGGAAGGTTTATATGTATATTTGATAACCGTGCAAAGCCGGGGCGGGCCTCTTGTACCTAATACTATAAACTACAGAGACATAGCTGCCGCTGATTTTAAGCTCAAGTAGGAACAGAAACTTATTGGTATTTTTAAATTGGATTGGGAGATAAAAAAAAAACCGGCCAAGTGCGAGACGGACTCGCGCACCGAGGGTTCCGTACAAACCTGCAAGGTTTACAAAGTTCGTTCATTACGACAATCGAGTCAAAACTATGGTAATCTTATTGCAAAATGAAATTCATAACATTACAATGGGGAAAGATGGAGGAGCATAAATTTAAGACAAAGATCTCTTTATCGTTTAAGTAATCCTTTATTTTATATTAACACATATCATTTGCGTTTTTGCGTTGACTTAGAATTTTTTTTTTCACGGGTTAAAGGCAATTAGATCTAAGTATTTGATATGAATTTCAACTTGATAGCTCTACGCGTTCATGAGGAAAAAAGTAATAAGTTTAAATTTATTAAAAAATATAAATATTTTGTAATGTAACTAAAAATGTAAGGTTTTCGGAATTTTTCCTTTATGTGTGCTATAAAACATTGCTTCAGGCCAAATTTCAAGATTCGAGGTCGACTGGAAGTACCCTTTAGGTTTTGATTCCCTTGCGAGTACTTGCGAGTTTCAAAATATGCAGCTTAAATTGCTGTTTCTTTTGATTGCGTTGACATAGAAGTTTGATTTTGTTACAGCTTAAAGGTATTATAGATCTGAGTATTTGGTATGAATTTCAATTTAATACCTCTACGCGTTTATGAGGAAATGGGTAGTAAGGTTAAAATTATTAAAAAAAAAATGTGATGTAACTAAAAATTTATGGTTTTCGTAATTTTTCCTTTATCTATGCTATAAGACGTCGCTTCGTACCAAATTTCAAGATTCTGAGTTCACGGGAAGCACCCTGTAGGTTTTGATTCCCTTGCAAGTGTCGAAAATTTGCGGCATAAACGGCTGTATCTTTTGATTGCGTTGGCTTAGAAGTTTGATTTTTTCACAGCTTCAATGGACAGTAGACTTGAGTAATTGATATAAATTTCAGCTTCATACCTCCACGCGTTCCTGAGAAAAAGGGTCTTGACAGACGGACGGACAGACGGACAACAAAGTGATCCTATAAGGGTTCCGTTTTTTCCTTTTGAGGTACGGAACCCTAAAAAGCGAACATATTTATTTCCGCCTATAGAAACAAAAGGGATAATTGTGCGTTGGCTTGTGAATATTGCATGGCGTTAAGCGTGTATGCTAACTAGACTATGTAGGATTACGATGGGCGGGGCTTTTCCACTGTGTTATGCTGATCATTTCTAACCTCGTACATTTTAAAGACCCCGACGGAAATAGAGGGGTGTATTAAGACGGACACGCGTGCGTGCGTGTGTGCGTGCGTGTGTGTGTGTGCGCATGTGTATGCGTGTGTGAGTTGGTGTATGTGTGTGTGTGCCATAGACACCTGGCATCATAACTTTCAAACGGATGAACCGATTTCGATGTCCATTTTGTTTCTAGAAAGCTGCCGTGATTAAAGTGGTTTTGTCGGAGGTTAGTGTTTTTTTTCGTGTTATTGGAACCGGTTACCTGTGACGGTAATTTCGAATGTATTCGACTTATGACTTCGACTTGAGCCCAGGACTTCATCCGGTAATGTGTAATGTAAAATGAAGGTCAGCAGCATACCCATGGTACACCTAGTCTCGCAGATATCTGTAGGGTCTGTGATCACACTTATTCCCATCAGCCGTAAGTCATGACCATTCAGCTTCATTGTATGTCCCATAAATACTTACCCGGCGGTTTTTGTTTAAAATCGAATGTAGCTGTTATAGTAGTGAAGTAAGTCCTAGCACGAAATTACATAGAAAGTATATCTATGTAAAGCACAGATCGTGATCGTGTGAACGCAGAAAGTAGATTAATTTGAACAAGGGATTTTACGTTAGGTATGTATTAGATTTCGTTTATTATGACACTATAGTCTATTTTTTAACAAAGGAGTACTGAGTATGTCCCTCGCATATTTCCTCTGTCGCCTCTGTGTCCTAGCGGTTCAGATGTTGGATTGCTTCAGGTCCCGGGTTCGAATCCCGGATCGGGCAACAAAAAGAAAATTGGATTTTTCCAATTATTCTAATAATAAAAAAAAAACGTTCCTCGGGATTGGAAATGTGCCCGGTTTGTGATAGGCTTGCCACCTATCACATTGTGGGTCTTAGTGTCTTCGGCTAGTCGTGGGTGCCCTGGTTGTACCTCTGCCTACTCCTTCGGGGATAAGGGCGTGAAGATACTTTATATTTCCGATACTGACAGTGAGATGTAGCGTCAAGAGGGTCGGGCACTACGCCTTTGTTCTCATTGACAAATTGTAATATAGTGGCACGTTCTGATTGATTGAAATAACTTAATGTTGTTCATGACCAATAACAATACAATACTTTTGTTTGGTACTCGTTTGTTAAAAAAAATAGAGTATAGCTAAACAACGTTGTGTGAGATTGGTTATGTGGCCCGTTAGCGATAGGTTTGTCACCTGTCACATTGTGGGACTTACAATCCGCACTCAGTCTTTTAATCAGTCATTACTTCGACGTTTCTATACGAAATTGTGACTGATGGTTAAATTTTTAATTAGTTAGTCTTAGGGCCACTTGCACGTTCCTGGGTTTAGTATTTAACACTGTGTTAGCGTCTAACTAGAGTTTAATCACCTTATATTTGAAAGTTTAACTCAATATTAACTGTAACCCGGGAATGTGCAAGTGGCCCTTAGTGTGTTCGGATGGTCGTAGATGCCATCGATGTACCTTTGCCTAATCCTTCGAAGACATTGGCGTGAAGATACTTTTTTTATAAACGCTTACGCCCGAGATTTCGTCCCTGTTATTATTAATCATTCCATTTCCCACACAAGGAAATATCTAATTGCCACATATAACATGACCTACTTAAATATATATAAATCAAATTTTGAATTGTATCTTTATCCTTTATTGTAGTAAGCCTATCAAAATATATCCAGTAGTTCTCTTGTAATGTGTTGTCAAACAGCTGAACATACACAGTCCTAAACATCTATTCCAATATTTTTGTTATATTCAATGTACATAAAGATAGTGATAATCGAACTATTTAAATCACTAAATATCCCACTAGCAGGCGATTAGGTCTTCACATCCCTGTGATAAACAGTTAGCACGCACATATCAATATCACATATTTGTGCGGTGGGTGTGGTTATTACCTTAATAGTGTTAAGGCCTTGTACATTCTACATTCTAGTGTTATTTAATATTATCTCGCAGGTTTTGTTGCGGTCACTCTTACATATTTAGCAATAATACGACAATAACTTACAGTAACTTGATATTGGTGGCAAATCTTATGAACACAAACTAAACTTATTTTAGGTGTATGCTATCTCTTTCCAATGAAATACAAACAAAAGAGATATCAGATCAGAGCAGACGTTTTTAATTTTTTCGAGGAATAGGTTTTACGTTTGTAATGTCGCGTACAGACTATAAAGCACTTATCGTGTTTTGTTTCTTTCTATTACTATAGTTGAGAGTAAATAGCGATCATTTAAAATTAGTTTATTGAGGATACTGCAAAATTACCTCCATTATGTACTGTACTTTAAAAACGAAATAGCAAATTATCACTTATTTAGATTTCAGTTCCGAGTCTCTCCAAGTAGGTACCGGTTTCTATAAGCTTTTGTTGGTTTAGGCTCCTAAAATTTTTAAGGTGTCAATATAAAATTAAGAAACAAAAATAAAAAAAGAACAAAGATAATGTAGTAGGTAATAATTGCTTAAAAAACTTAATATTTTATCTTACTAAAATAGCCATGTCTTCTCAATTCTATTGCTGGGAAGAGTCCTTAAAAAAGTTTTGTCCCAAAAAAAATTTTTATTAAAAAAAATACTTGAAAACAATCCACGTGCTCTGCGGGGCTATTTTGTACCTATCTTTTTAGTGACGATCATTGGGTATAGTCAACATCAAATAGCTGTCAAATGACGTGTTTTGTATTTGCTATCTCCATTGTATTTCTGTTGGTCACAGGTGATAACAAATATATAATAAACACGTCATTTGACAGCTATTCGATATACATTTTACCCAGTGACCATCACTACAAAGATACTGAATAACCTCGCTGGTCTCCTTAAGTTTTAGTTTAGACTAGGGCTTCCCAAACTGCGTCGCGACGCCCTGGGGCGTCGTCGCACTGTCCCAGGGCCGTCGCGTGTCGAATGCGACCGAGTCGAGTTAGATCCGAATCCACCAGAACCAGTTACTAGGATTGTACTCATTGTAACTGGTAAATAGTTTTGGGCGACGGGGTTCGGGCTGGGTTAAGAGGAGTCGTAGGAAAGCTAATAGAGATTGCAGTATAAGCTATTTAAGTATTTTTGATCTGGAGCCCCCTACCCCCGGGGCGTCTTTCAAAAATAGCATGTCCTAAGGGCGTCACAGTACAGATAAGTTTGGGAAGCCCTGGTTTAGCCTATAAATATTGATTTCCTAGTATTTAATTACACACAGACTGATGAGTCAAACGAATTTTTGCGTAAAGGTGCGACTACTACTTCCGCTGTTCCCACATTCGAACTTGACTTTGTATACGTCACTCCGTCACACCGGATACGAAATGTGTTTTTATTGCCACGTGTTTGGTTTGCAAACTCGTTTTATATGAAATTAGACGTTGTAAATAAAATCTTATCTAAGAATCACGTCTTTGAAGTTTGAGCTCTTAACTTATGACTGTACGTTGACGTAGATATCCCCTGTGTTGGGACGTGTCACAGATCCCCTCTGTGTAGGACCACCTTTACCTTGCCTTGCCTAGTGCAGATGGCCGGAAGAGGCGAACATAGTATAATATTATATTTCCAAGGACACCGCTGGCGATAAAGTGAAGTGCAGCATTGCCCGGATGCCGGGATCCACCACCTTACTTGTGGTTTAACTTGGTATACTTTTTTTAGATAATATTGATGCTGGCCAGTAAGTGCAATGTTGTAGTTACTTATTACTGCATTTAAATAACGATTGGTAATGGTTATAAAATACCCGGAACAAGTTAAACGTGCACGTAGACTGAGTTACGTGACAGTTAAATAATCCGGTAATCTTGTACGAAATCGTTGCGGCAGACAAAGGCGAGACTGGAGGAAGACATGCGAAACAATCGGTACGGACGTAAAAACATCGTAAATTGGAGTCGTCACGGAATGGTATTGCTATTGTGTAACGTAACGTAATCTGTATCTGATCTAAACCTGGGGAAGAGATCGGTGATAGCGATATAGATATCAGAGGAAGAGGATTATCCATATTATTGTAAACGAAATATTAGAAGTGTTTGCTTTCCTGGATTGGTACCACTGCCTTAACTATTCCTGGGCCCGCCATAATGTCAGCGCTTGCCGTTGACGTGTTCCGATTTGGAGGGTAAGGTAACCGGTGAAATTACTTTTGCTCGAGGCCTAACATCCCGGCCTCAGGTTGGCAACGCACCATTACCACCTTTGGTGTCGCTAGGCGGCGAGAATTTCTTACCATCAGGAAATCCGTCTGCTTATTTGCCTTCCAATATCCTAAAAAAAGTATTCTACAGATTTTCCTGTGCAACTTTATATGGCGTTAACGTACGTGCGTTTTGGTATATTACAATTTGTCTCCGTTGTCACTTGAGCTCCTTAGTCACAGTCGTGTCTCCGAGAATTATCTATCAACTTAATCCGATATGGAAGACGTCGTGATGGAATGTGTGTTTACATTCGTGGCCTCATGGACGTACCATACCTGAGATGTATATCATGATCAATGATGATAAACATGAAATATCTATAAGGCGGCGTCGTGATAATAATTAATCTTTGTATAATATTATAATCGTCATCAAAAACGTAATATTTAAACTTAGTTAAATAATTTCTATGAAGAGACTAGCCAGAGGTATAACCACGACTAGCCGAAGACACTAAGTCCCGCAATGTGGTAGTCGGCAAGCCCATTGCCAACCGGGCATTTTTTTTATTAGAAAATTGGAAAAAACAAATTTTCTTTTTGTTGCCCGCCCCGGGTTTTGAACATTTTTGAACATCTGGACGGCTAGACCACAGAGGCGATTAATTAATTTATTTTTCTGATAGGATTCACATAAACTTTTAGCCGTCAGCTTAAAGTTTAAGCTTTAAATAAACATACGTATTGCGAACCTAAAATAGTGTTACTGTTACATTAGATACAGTATACCTTAACAGTGTTAATAAACGCAGTAAAATACTCCAAGGTTCAACCTGGTATCATAGTCCTTATTACAAAGTTAAACAGACTATAAGATCAACTTGACTTTTCACCTACTTTGGTACATGTTTATTGATAAGACCACTGTCTTGCTTTGTGCTTAAATTAAAGCATTTTAGTCGTAATTGCAATAAACAAGCGCATTATTAAAAAAGTCCCAAACCTAACAATAATATCTACCTACTGACATACATATTTACTATTTTAGAACTCTCGAGATAAGTCATTTCATTAAATACCGATATTGCGTTGTTAAAAAATAGACAAAAATCATTGTAACAATTGTATTACAAACCCGCCATATTGTTTAATTATTTTTAATGTCAATTAGAAATACGAATCTAACAATGCCTCAATCATGTGTGGGAAACGGTCCGCCATATTGGAGGACAGCAGTTAATAAAGGAGATCGTGCTGAGATTCATACCTAAACTAATCAGAGCATATTAATAAAAACTAGTGGTCGCCCGTTGGTCGAAACTCGACCATAATAAATTTTAATATCTTTTTGATAAGAACACCATCTTCATTTCTCAATACCAACTACTAAACTTTATGAATAGTTAGTTCGCCATTTGTGATCTTTTATCGTTATCATTAACATATTTTGTTTGTTTGTGTTAAATGCATGATAGTGTGGTTATTGTTTTATTTATTGATTTTATTGTACTTTATAAGAATTATTATTGAAAAATATTAGCGGTCTGCACTTCTACTACACATAAAGTATAAGTGTGCCAAATTTTGTGCTCCTGCGTCTCCGCAATTTTCGTAAAAAGGGGTCCAAAGTTTTAGCATCACGTATTAATATTAAGAATAAAGACGTGATGCGTGCGCGAAGCGTTTTAGATCAATATTGTAATACTGTTATAAGTGACAGCACATGACATGTTTTTTTAACGAACTACAGCAGGGTATAGTCCGTTAAGTACTAACGCGTGCGAGACTTAGCTTGTCCTAACAGAAAACATACCATAAAGCATATTACCGGTAGTTTATATACTTAGTCTGGCCATAAATACTGTTACACTTAAAAATAAAAAAATATTACATTTGAATTTCGAATCTGTCATTTTTATACGATTGTTCATTGTGTTTTCTCATTTTGGCGCCAATACATTGTACAATATTTTGCGATATTAAAATGGAGTGGGGTGATAAAGAGAACCGAATCGCTGTGATTGCATTACACAAAGTAGGTATGGAGCCAAATGCAATTTTTAAAACTCGTTTTAGTAAAATGTTTGTGTACCGGGCTATTAATAGGTACAATGAGACTTCCTCTGTTTGTGACAGAAAAAGATCTGGCCGTCCACGTAGTGTTCGTACGAAAAA
>NJDD01005176.1:79326-93802 GCA_002245505.1 Calephelis nemesis | reverse complement strand
TTTATGTATTAAACTAACACACTGTAAAAGTAATATATGTTATTTGCAGTTAAAAAAATATTTTTTTTCTTTATTACAATATTTATGGCAAGACTAGGTATATTATCGGGTAATATTGTCTCTCAGATATCAGTCTACATGGACTCGACAAAGAGTAAGTTGTAAACATGTAGATAAGTGAACAATGTTGTATTATGGGCTTGAGTGACCCAGTTAGACCGGTGCCCGAGGTTGACACACCGCTGCTGATAACTTATCGTGATCACGATCAATAAATCACTCAAACATGCGAGGTTTTGCGGGAGAGAACTTTTATTGTTTGCTATGTTTTTGAAGTAATAAGTAACCTTAGCCTTTAATGTTGTGATGCGACGATGGTAGTAATTTTGTTGCGCACTCTATAAACTAATTTTACGTTATCGCCATCTTCTTTAAACGAAAGTGATAGAAAGGGACAAAACACTTTTAGTGCTGTCAGATAAGTCCGTACATGACATTTCTATAGACGTTTAATCTGTCACTCGGAAAACGTCGAGTAAAAACATCATGTTTGGACTGATCTGGCTTGTCTAAAATGTTCCACCTCTTTTTCGTTTGTGTATCTTTTGGAAAATATAGGTTACGACGGTTTAAAATTTAGTTTGGATTAGTCATCAGGGCAGGGTTGTTGATGATGTTGCAAACAGCGAAACCGGTAGGCTATATTATATTTATAATATATTGATAATAATAAAATATAAGTGATTGGTAAAACAGTAGGTACAAGAAAATTAAAAATTTGAGAGCTGTAATACGATGTCATGTCATGTCGTGTAAGTGTAAATTTGATGATATAAATGAAACTTTCTTTGTCACTATTTCATGTTGAATCTAATTGTATGTTTTTTGTGTATAAAGATAGTTAGGAAACTTAATAGTGGCTTACGCAAATTATTCCCTCGATATTAAGGGCTTTCGAGTGTAGTAACTTTCAACATCTTCCTCGTAAATGTTTTATTCTGACAACCTATTTTGTACTTAGTGCTTATATAAGGTACATACGAGTATTCCTAGCCGTCGATACTGCCGGGAGCGATGTCATTCTCAGAGGTTGCGAAATTGCTATTTGCACTCGTCAAAAGTTCAAACCTAGAATGTAATTTTTCCCTCATTTCACTTCGATAGAATTCTTATATCGAAGCCTTCGTTTGCTTGCTTCCTACTCTATAGACTTTCTTATATTATAGAAGAAACACGTCCCAGGTACGCTCAGGTTGACAAACTTGTATAGTACACATAAACCTTCTTCTTGGTTCACTCTTCTCTAATAAAAAAAACTCATCAAAATCCGTTGCACAGTTTTAAAGATCTAAGAATACATAGGGTCAAACAGCGGAAACCGACTTTGTTTACACTATGTATTGTAACAAGATAGTGAACAAGCAGTCTACTGTCTTCATGGTAAAATACAGTCATCGCTCATGGACACCATAGCTGTTACTGTGTTTCCTTATTGTTAAGATCTTACACTAAGTTAAGAGCGGCCAACCCGGCTTCTTTTTCATACAAACGCTCGTACGTGATTATGGCTTTGTAATAGATCGTTCTTTGAAACTTTTGGACTAATGGGTATCTTTTGCACTATACCTATGTTTCTATGGTAACAAAAAATCTGAATTTGGAGAAACCAATTCACTATAAACCTCCGAAATTCTGCCTTGTTTCACAATTTTTGCTTAAACTTTAGACGTTTGTAATGTACTCATAAATAGTTAAACTACAGAAAATATTTTGATAGAAACCTCGCAAATGTAATAGAGATTCTAAAGAACAAACATTTTTTTCACGAATTTGTAAGGATTTCTAAAAAACACGTATTTCCTGGAACATGTTTTATGAAATTTATTTACACTATTTTTCGTTCAATGTTATCATGTTCTCACTTTTTTGAAAATTACCAAATGCAAACTGAGCTCTTAGGCACTATCTCTCTTTTTTCACTGTGCTTCTTTTTCTTACATTGTGCTGGATGAAACAACAAGCTTTTCAACCACGCTCGCGTTGATGCCGAGAAGGGCCCTCTTAAGTCTAACGGGTATTTTATTATATTTTCACGGCATGAAAACCACTTGGTTGCTGGACAAGTAATCGTGTAACAAACAAAAGATAGAGTAAGTAAGTTAGTAAGTAAGTATTTTCACGCCCATATCCCAGAAGAGGTAGGCAGAGGTACAACTAGGGTACTCACGACTAGCCGAAGACACTAAGTCCCACAGTGTGATAGGTGGCAAGCCTATCGCCAACCGGGCACATATCCAATCCCGAGCAACATTTTTTTTTATTAGAAAATTGTAAAAACTAAATTTTCGGGATTCGAATCCGGGACCTCATGCAGTCAAGTCCAACACCTGAACCGCTAGACCACAGAGGCGATAATGTTAATATCTATCATAACTATAAACTTTATCAGTAATGGTTAAATACAATTACTTATTTTATTATATCACAGCTTATTTTGTAGTTACATAAGATATAATATATCCTTGTCGTCGATACTGCCGGGAGCAATGTCATTCGCTGAG
The DNA here is from genome assembly GCA_002245505.1 of Calephelis nemesis. Classification (NCBI taxonomy): domain Eukaryota; kingdom Metazoa; phylum Arthropoda; class Insecta; order Lepidoptera; family Riodinidae; genus Calephelis; species Calephelis nemesis. Next base: position 91,241 of record NJDD01005176.1, on the reverse strand, counting down.
GTTACGAAAGATATTTCTATTTGCATACGTCAAATGCTCAAACCTAGGATATAATTTTCACCTATTCATTTTCATTTTCTTCTTCCAATATCTGATACATTTTTTTATTGAAAATATTTTTAAGCGTTTAAAACCATTTTCACGGCCTGAGAACAACCAACTCTGAACCCGAAAATCAAAACACTTTTTTTTAATACTTAAGTTTACAAAACACAATCAGGGCACCCTTGTAAAATATAATTTAAAAATAAATTATCACTTGATTTATATTAAACTTGACTCACATTTTTTAATATTACGAGTTTTTATTAGTCACTGGATTTTTGGAAGAACATTATTTAATTAAAAATAAAGCATTCAATAAATTTTCCTTCGAATAGATTACACCAATGACATCTAATCCAAATAAGTAAGCAAATTATATTCTTGTATTATGGGAGCTAGTCAACGATACTAATAAATAGAAATTCTTAAATAGGTATCGGAATAAATTTAATAAACTCTCAGACCCAGAAATGCAGACATCTAAGATTTCATCACATAAACTTTCCTCCGTCGGGATCGAACCTAACCCTCGAGATTGGTCGGTGAAGTTAGGCATCTACGCTGATCCGTCGACCAACTTGGCGGTCAAAATAAATTCACAGTTTATCATTTTCATTTCTGCTCCCTCTTGAAATATAAAATGTATGTCCTATATTTGAGAACCACTGGTACCGTTCTACATAATATGGCACTGCCCTGGTTACATCATTGCCCTGAAAATATCTGTTAAAGCGTGAAACGAAATCACTTTCAAGTTTCCACTAATTTATTAAATTTCCATCGTCGTAACATTTCACGTTAATTAATGTCCCTTCGTTGGCCTAGCGGTCCGGTGTTGCCCTAACCTTATGAAGTCCTGGGTTCCATCCCTGGATCGGGCAACAAAAAGAAAATATGTTTATTGTTTTTCTAACAAAAACGACGTTGCCTAAGATGGCATATGTACCCGGTTGGAGCTAGGCTTGCCACACATGTCACATTGTGGGACTTAGTTACCAAAGGTGGTAATGGTGCGTTGCCAACCGAAGGCTTGGTTTGACTAAGTTTATCAACTAGCCTCCTCTCCAGACCGGAAGACGATAGTAGCGTGCCTTATGGTGTTAACATAGTTAAAGTGGTGGCACTGATTTGGCCTTGTCGTTGCAAAAATCGTTTACTTAGTAGGGCTGTAGTTTAAAGAAGTCCAGGATCATAGAAAAGTTGATAATCCTTTTCGAAAATTGTGCCTAAATTACCATTGACGAAGAAATTTTTTTGCCCGGCTTCAAAAAGGAAATGTTAATTCATCTGTATGTTTGTTACGTGATTTCTCGACCTATAATTATTAGATTTTGATGGCTCTTTTTTGAAAGTTTATCATAATCCGACTAGAGGATTTTGATTAATACTTAATTATGAATATATTTTTTTATTTATAACTCAATTATTACTAGTAGGATATTGAAAAAGAATTTGGAAATATCGGATGGTTTGGCTATTTCGGAAAAAACATGATCAAATCGAGACGGTTTTTGCAGTTTTATTGCGTTTAATAATTCGAAATGTAGGTCATGATTCGAAGGTGGAGACATTTGCAAGGTTTTGGAGATACATATTCAATGACGAATTTTTTTGTGTACCCCGATCGACGAAATCGTAGGATTTTTTTTGCAGTTTTACTTCGCTTAAAAGACCCGGAACAAACCTCATGGGTTTTGGTTCCCGGTGGATTTGTCTAAAATTTTGATATGTTTTACTTTTCATCGTTTTTTTTTATGACATTGGAAGGCAAAACAAGCAGACGGATTTCCTGATGGTAAGAAATTCCCGCCGCTTAGAGACACCAAAGGTGGTAATGGTGCGTTGCCAACCAGAGGCCGGGAAGTCAGATATGTCACGGTGTAAGTGACAGTATGCCTATGCTCGCCATTTACGAACTGCCTGGCACAGGAAGGCAGATGGTCTATTCTACAAAGGAGCCCGGACCAACACGGGGTTTTTTTTTAAGTCTCCATGCTTCACCGGGAACCAAAGTCCATAAGGTTTGTGCTGTGCGGGGTCCTTTACACGCATAATTAGGTTGTTTAAAGAGTTACCATTTACTCCAGTAAACATCTACCCGTGTTAACGACTGCACTCGGAGACTTTATTTTTAAGTACGTTTTTACGCTACAGTGCACACCTTTTAAATAAATAAATAATTAACAAACGTTAATCTATCGTTAAGTCATCTATCTATCTATCTATTACCTTTGTGGTCTAGCGGTTCAGTTGTTGGACTTGACTGCATGAGGTCCGGGGTTCGATCCCGGGTCGGGCAACAAAAAGGAAATTGGGTTTACCTAATTTTCTAATAAAAAAAATGTTGCTCGGGATTAGAAATGTGCCCAGTTGACGATAGGCTTGCCACATATCACATTGTGGTACTTAGTGTCTTCGGCGGCTAGTCGTGGGTGCCCTGGTTGTGCCTTATCTCTACGTCTTCGGGGATATGGGCGTGAAGATGCTTTTTTTTATCATTAAGTCACAATTTTGTATATGAAATGTCGACTTAAGGACTGATTAAAAGGTAATTGACGTGTCTGATTGCGGCAGTAAGAATCCTAAAACTTCTTTTCCTTAAATTAAAACTAAATCAGATTATTTGAGAAAACAATAACACCCACAATCGCATACTTGGTCTGTTCATGTAGTTTTTATCCGCCCATACGCCCACCACTTCCTTTTTCTGACGCAACAGATGTCGCGGGTCAAGATTGAGATGTTGGAACTGGTCCGTGACGCGAGGGTCAAGAATATAACCGCCGCCTAAACCGGTTGTCAACGATGCACCGGTTATGTAATAAAAATAACCAAAACAGTTGGCCGACAATCAACGGAAGATAGAAGCCCACGCTTCTGAGGTCGTTGATACCATACGAATGGTTTTAGGAAACTGTTAGTTTTTAATACGCTTACATTTTTATAAGTTAAGGTTATATTGTGACGCGTTTACGGCTATGTTACCACTGATACTATGTTTACGAACAGAGGTGTTAATAAGCATGACATATTAGTTGGTGATAGGTTTGGTACATTTTGGGACGAAGATTTCAGGTAATCGCAGGGGATATGGCTGTTTTGACTCTGCCAACCTCTTTAGGGATACGGCCTTGAAGATACTTACTTTTACTAATATGCCCAGGTTTCCTGTGGAGAATAGACCATCCACCTCTGATCGTAAGGGACCTGGCTGTTTTGTTTGCCTCTGCCAACCTCTTTCGGGATACTGCGAAGATACTTATTTTTACCCATTTGTCCGGGTCCCCTTTGGAGAATCCACAGACCAATCTACCAAAGACCATCCACATACATATCTGACATACCTATCTGACAGCTCGTAGGCGGCGAACAATGGTTTAAATGGGTCACTACCAACTAGACCTCTGGTGGTTAAGTGCTTTGCAGTTATTTTAATGTTGGTTTCGCCCGGATTGGTACCACCGCCTTACCTATTCCTGCCGCTATAAAGTCATGACGTGTCCCGGTTCGGAGGGTAAGTTAGCCGGTAAACTTACTTTTGCTCGAGGTCTAACATCCTGACCTCAGGCTGGCAACCCACCATTACCGTCTTTGTGTCTCTAGGCGGCGTGAATTTCTTACCATTAGGAAATCCGCCTGCTTGTTTGCTTTCCTATAACATAAAGAAAAAAGTGGCTGAAAGTATTTAATGAACTTTAGTGTAGAGAAAGATTAGAGGAACACATGCAACAGCTAGTTAAAATCGTGACAATCAATCATCGTCACAGTGTTAGTATATTTTTGTGTATGCAGATATATGCTTTCTACAAGTTAGTCAGACTTTACGAAGAAAGGGGTAGATGTTAGTTGGCCTCTTTTTTTTAATGACTAACTTTACGGTTTTTACAACTTCAACGGACATTGTGGGAAAGTCCACGCGGCTTCAGGCTGCTGATTGTGGAAATAAAATCCAATCATCTTCAATGACGAGTCTGGAAAGTGGAATGACCCAGAGATTTATATGTTATTTTTATATTGTTGCAGTGCTGCGGACAGTGCGGATTCTCCCATACTGGAGGAAGCTGGCGAGAGTGGTTCTGAACAAAAGCCAAAGCCTCTCGTTAAATATGGCGAACTCGTTATACTCGGGTGAGTGCAACTTTTACCTACTAATCGATATTACGGCAGTTTAAACCCATTCCTGTCGTCAAAGCATCCGTGCTCGCCGCTATCGTGTGTAGGGTAACGTCTAGACTCACACACGTAACCTAATAATCCTAAAGATAGCGACGCACCGAAGATAGTGTATTTATGCCATGGTTACCTTATAAAGGAAAGCCGTTTGTCCGCTGTCTTATGAGTTGTGACATAAAAAATGCTAAAATCAAAGATGTTCAAAAATCTGCATGTAATGAATGTTGCAACTAAAACGGACTGTCTCGATCACGTCAAAAAAAATGTACTGAAATCAGTCCTTCTGTTTAAAAATTATGATGTCACAGACACACACACACACTCACAAACACTTCGAACTTATAACAACTCTCTTTTTTTATCAATAGTTAAAAAAAGGGGATGGCAAATTGTGAGGAATTCAATTAAAAGCAGTACAGTGGATAGCCAGTAACAACTTACTTTTTTAACGTATACCTTAGGAAAATAGGAAGTTCTTAATGAAGAATGAAAGATGCATGATAAATTGTTTCAGAAGTACAGCTACGTAATCAGTAGGAAACTGGGTAGAAAACCTTCTTGCGTAGGTACATATACATCTCCCTCCTTACTAATAAAATTTACGTTGCCGTTGATCTGGTGTCTAACTTCATGTTTTGTTAGCAAACGTGAAAGATCAACAAGCGTTTAAATTTTATTACTGTGGGGGCTAGTGTCTGTCTTTTCCTCCAAATCGAAACACGACAATAACAATTACTGACGTCATAGCCATAAAAAAATTAACTCTGCCACCTAAAAAACTGTTTTAACCGCCGAATTAATTCGGTGTGGAATTCGATACTGTGTTAGTACTTACTAATGAGGCTAATTCACTAATTCACATTCTTAACTTCTTACCAAAAACTCGTTTTCCATATACGCAAGTTATGTGGGTGGGGATATGGGTGAGTAGACAAACAGCACGTGCCTGCCCCTATCCCCCATATACGGCCTGGCACACTTCCTGTGTCTAAATATGGATGCCAGTGTCACGTGTGGTGGTTCGGCTTATTTTGTGTTAAAGACAAAAATACGGATTTCCTGATGGTGCTAAATATATAATTATTGGCCCGGTAATCTTCTATAATATAAAAATGAATCGCTAAATGTGTTGGTAAGCGCATAACTTCCGAACGACTGGACCGATTTAGCTAACTTTTTTATTATTGTGTTACTTATGATCAGGAGAAGGTTCTTACGAAAAGAAAAACCGGGAAAGTTGCAGGGAAGATGGGAAAAATAATAGTTTATTATTTCTCATACTGAACGGGTGAAACGAAGTTCGCCGGGACAGCTAGTACATACTAAAATGTGCATTCTATTCAAATAGTCAATTTTCCAATTAAAAATGCTCAGGGTTGGTTGGCGATAGACTTTTTTATGACAATGGAAAGCAAATGCTGATTTCCTGACCAAAGGTGGCTATGGTGCGTTGCCAACCTGAGCTATAGGAATAGGTAGGGTCTATGTATTTTGAAAAGGTCATATTCTCATACCTACCAAAAATAATAAAAATCGATCAAGTCTGGAGACACCAATGGTGGTAATGGTGCGTTGCCAACCGGAGGCCGACATGTTAGGCCTCGAGCAAAAGTAAGTTTACCGGCTACCTTACCCTCCGAACCGGAACACGTCCATGTCGTTATGGCGGCAGGAATAGGTAAGCCGATGGTACCAATCCGGGCGAGTCGCTGCTAAACTCTACCACCTAGTCAGATGTCACGGTGTTAGTGACGGTGAGCCTATGCTTGCCTTTTACGAGCTACCTGGCAAGGAAGGCAGATGGTCTATTCTACAAAGGAGCCCGGACCAACACGGGGAGTAATATACATATCTACTTTATTAAAAAGGTCATATAATTCTTGTACATACCACGAATTAAAAAAAAATATAAAAATCGATCAAGACGTTTCGGAGGAATGCAAACACAAACACGCTGACAAGAGATTTTTACATGTAATTAAATATTTTTACACATGATCCAAAGAATGCCATTATTTTTAAGCGAGTCCAAAATAGAGGTTCTCATTCAACTGCGTGTGTGTTTTTGAAATGAAATGAAAATTATTTATTTGCGAAATATGTGTGTTAAAAAGTTTGTATTAACTTATATAGTTATCAACTTATGATAGTTAATAATACAACATATTCTTCCACATTGTGGTGTGCAAATATTTAATCAATTCAAAGAAGTTACATATTAATATTTAATATACATTTTAACATTTAAATCGCAGCACTTAGTTATATTTTTAATAGACATTTTATTTATTTATATTATGTTGAGTAAGTTTCATAATTTATTACAATTAAATTTAAAGGTAGATTAATTTTAATCCTGCCTACTGTACACTTCCATCCTAATGTTAATGTTTCTTACGCGATTACTTGATAAATAACAAACCAATTTTGATGGTTCTTTTTTAGTGAGGTAGGTCATGATTACGAGGTGGTCCCATATTTTATCATCATCTGATTATATTTAACAATACATTTATTCTTGTGTATCTTGAAGAAAATGTACGAGTATGCATTATTAACTACTAGATGTTGCCTGCGTTTTCGCCCGCGTTTTTACAGGAACCCGTTGTGCGATCGGGAAATGTTTTCGAACCCTGTATGTTAATCCAGGTCACAATCTATCTGTGTTCCGAATTTCAGATAAATCCTTTCAGCCATTCGAGCGCGAGAAAGAGTACCTAACTAACATCCATAGATACATACCTACTCACAAAATTTCGCATTTATAGTATTAATAGGATTATAGGATAGGTACAAACTACTAGTTAGGTATAAACTACTAGTGAAATGTTGATATTATTTATGTGGGACCACCTCGGAATCATTTCCATCTTTTGAAAAAAGAATTATCAAATCGTGATGTGATAATAAAATTATTGGAGTCAGATTTTTTTGCTTAGTTCGCTTCACTACATAGAATAAAACAAAGTCGCTTCCTCTTTCCCAGGTCCCTATGTTTTTTTTTAATAGATAAAGTGATTGAAGAGGAAGTTTTAGTACGTATATTTCATAACCGTGCGAAGCCAGAGCGGGCCGCTAGTAAATTATAATTTTTATAGCTAATATTACGCCAATGCCAATATCACATGACCTTTCTCTTGCTTGACCGTAGGTGAGCAAGATCAAGTTTAATTTGCGTATTAGTTTTTCCGCGGACCATTGATCCGCGATGCTGATGTCAGTGGTCAGGACAAGGTTGCAATTATAATGATGATTGCATGCGCATCGCTTCTCATTAGTATTCATCTATCCGTTTGTTTATGTTTCATACTCGCCTAATATAGGTAGGGTAGGTGTTGGCCGCGGCTTCGTTTGTTTGTTGTTGTTGTTTCTAGCACAGGGATCACTACAACTATAAGGATAAAAAGTGTCCTAAACGTCGTTAAACTGCGACGACCATTTTTTTATCAAAATTAATTTATGTAGTAGTTAAATCCCCCGTTAGTAGTAATATTCCCCGTGTTGGTCCTTCCTCCCCCTCCTTTGCAGAATAGACCATCTACCTTTCTTGCCAGGGAGCTCGTAAAAGGCGAGCATAGGCTTATCAGCACTAACACCGTGACATCTGACTAGGTGGTAGAGTTTCGCAGAGACTCGCCTGGATTAGTATCACCGCCTTACCTATTCCTGTCGCCACAACGTCATGACGTGTCCGGAACAGGTTGGCAACGCACCATTACCATCTTTGGTGTCTCTAGGCGGCATGAATTTCTTACCATCAGGAAATTCGTCTGCTTGTCTGCCTTCTTATAACATAAACAAAAAAAGTCCACATTATTATTATAAAAAAAATCTTTCTATGTATGGATTGTTTGAGAAACATTCGAGGTTTGATATGTTTAGAAGTTCGGCGTACGTCCGTTCGTCCTTCCAGTATAATCTTCACAGTACAATGTACTCGCACATCACGCTTTGTGTTTTTCAATACTAACGGTTTCCTTTGTCCGCGTTTTGAGACTTGTATCGGTGTATTCTTCAAAATTAGCACAACTTTCTGTTGAAATGAGTTTTTAATATACATCGAATTAAGTGCAGGTAATGTAAATTGACGTTGAGACGTGATGACCCCATCGTTAAATAGTCTAGAAATTAAAATTTATGTGTGGTGGTACGGGCTCATTTGCAGAATAGAGCATCTGCCTTCTTGCCAGGCAGGTCTTAAAAGGCGAGCATAGGCTTACCGTTACTAACCCCGTGACATCTGAAGAGGTGGTAGAGTTTCGCAGCGACTTGCCCGGATTGGTACCACTGCCACATTCGGAGGATAAGGCAGCCGGTACATTTACTTTTGCTCGAGGCTTAATATCCTAGCCTCAGGTTAGTAACGGACCATTACCACCTTAGTGTCTCTAGGCGGCGTTAATTTCTTACCATCAGGAATTTCGTTTGCTTGTTTGCCTTCCAATGACATAAAAAAAGCAAAATTAAATGTTTGTGACGATTTCCGGCGTCATGTCGCTTGTTGCCTGTCTGCTGTCTTACAACATTAAAAATAAGGTAATAGAATTCTGTAACTACTCACTTAGATCCATATCTTCACTCTAAATATTAAGTTAGGCGATGTATACAAAGACTAAGACGCCGGAAGAGCCGCAGGCAACAGCGGCTTCGCCCGCGTTTTCACAGGAACTCGTTGTGCGATCGAGATTAAAAGTAGTCTGTATGTTAATCCAGGTCACAATCTATCTGTGTTCAAATTTCAGACAAATCCGTTCAGCCATTCGAACGTAAAAGAGTAATAAACATCCATACATACATACATACTCACAAACTTTTGCATCACTACATAGTATAAAACAAAGTCGCCTGCTCTGTCCCTATGTCCCTTTGTATGCTTAAATCTTTAAAACTACGCAACGGATTTTGATGCGCTTTTTTTAACAGCTAAAGTATTTAAAAACGAAGGCTTATAAGTATATTTTTTATATCCGTGCGAAGCTGGGCGGGCCGCTAGTTTATAATATTATTAAAAAGATATTCCGTTAAAAATATTTTCATTTTAAATGTTTCCAAGAAGAGGCCGTATAACTTCCATGGTGAAAAAGTTCAGATGTCGTGTAAAGCCAAGTTTCTCAACGTAAGCGCTCGAACTTGACAAGCTATAACTTTGCAAACTTTACATCGTACTCAAAATATTGTGTGGCTTCTTGACCATTTCGTCACTATGAGAACTATGGTGCAACTGCGTAATAAATAGCAAAGTAATGATCGGTGAATACCATTATTGACTGACGTCCACGTGCCTGTACAGAAACGGCCGAGCCATATACTTTTAACTTAGGAGTTTTTTTGTATGATATTGGAAGGCAAACAAGCAGACGGATTTCCTGACGTTAAGAAATTCTCGCCGCCTAGAGACACCAAGGTTGTTAATGGTGCGTTGCCAACCTAAGGAAAGGATGTTAGGCCTCGAGCAAAAGTAAGTTTACGGGCTACCTTAACCTCCAAACCGGAACACGTCATGACATTATAATACAGGATTAGGCTTACCTATTACGCAATAGGCGGTTGTACCAAACCGATAATCCGGTCGCTGCGAAACTCTACCACCTAGTCAGATGTGACGGTGTTAATATTTGCGGCATGCGGTGATAAAAGTTCCAAATATTAAATGTTTTTGTTGTTTTTGTGCTCATATTTGTTTATTTTCAACATTTTAGGTTTTCAGAAACTACCCTGTGATTTTAATAATTTTCAATGTTACGTTCAAAAAAAGAACGACACGCTTCGGAAAAGCTTTTCTCGTCTTGGCGGGACCACTGCTTTGCGTAGATATACTGCTGGGACACGTGACTTTTCAGTTTTGTTTAATTTTAAACGAAATAGCGATAGTACCTATACGAAATTACTTATAATAATAATAATAATAAAGCATTTATTGTAACAACTAATTTACAGTGGTAACAAGGTAATCCTACCATTTGAGCTAGCGTGAGCTGTGTTTCAAATGATAGTTCCTTCCCAATTATTGATATAATATGTACAACTTATTAACAGTTACAATCACTGAACATAATTATTGTAAACATAACATTATAATATTTAAAAGTACTTACTAAATAGGCTGCATACGTTATTTAATATCCCAATGTACAAAATAGTTTTAACGAGACAACTTTATAACTTTCATATGCGTCAGTAGCCGCGGGAAACATCTATAGTAAAGGGCCTCGACCAACATAGACTTATGGGAATCACAGGCTTTGAATGAAGCCATAATCCTTGTTCGGACCAAGGTTGGAATCTTGACACCATTCACAACCTGGTCTTTTGATTCCACCTTGCTAAATGGCATTTATTATTTCTTTATTACACCGCCATTGTTAGCGCTTCGCAAAATTAAATGCTCATATTATGGTTTAAATATTAATTACTTGAATATATTATGATTGTTAAATGGTATTGTTTTACTGGCTACATAGGATTGCCTTTTTGTGATAATTGTACAATAGTGTTAGGTCCTAGATTCTAATCCATGGTCGGATGTCTAATTGTGAAATGTTACAATATTATTCCATACTTTAATTTTTTTTAAAGTAATTTAATCGACTTAAATTACTTTACGAGCGCATCCTAGCCCCAATAATTTAAGTCGACACTTTGTGTTAGTTGACATATAAACAAAATAAGAAGTAAATAAATAAATGCCCGTCCACTGAGGATATTCAGTATCTTATTAGTGTTGATCACTGGGTAAAGTGTACATCAAACAGCTGCCAAACGACGTGTTTTATATTTGCTATCTCCTTTGTATTTCTGTTTGAAAACTGTTTACCGCCTTACCTAGTCCTTTCGCCATGATGACGGTGTTATGTTCCAGTTCCGAGGATAGGGTACACAGAAGATTCTCACAATAAGCCCGAAACCTTGGCCACAAGGCACCGACGCACCTACGATAATCTATCTATATATGATGTGTTTAGGCCACAGTTATTAGTTAACATATCAAATGAAAATAATAAAATGCAGTGAAATGGCAATAACTTTCTAACAAAAAAAATTGTGACATGCTTTTAAGGGTATTCAAGAATAAATAAGGGTGCCTTTACTTTTTATAAGGGTACCTATACCTTTTGTAAGGGTACCTACACCTTTTGAATTTGTAGGGATACCTATCTAGCAGTAGACTTGAGAAGTACTATTTAAGGTGTACTAAATAAGGCCAAACATGGTAAGATAGTTTTGGACATTTTAAGATTCCATTTACACGTGCAACATTGCAGCTAAATAGGTCACCTGTGAATCAAATTTTAATTGTAATAAAAGCTTGTAAAAATCAACTTCAAAATTCTTGGCATTACATTTTCTTCAACCTTTTTTTAAATAAGGTAACAATTTTATTGAAATGAGATTTCGTTGTAGTATAGTGTTCATCACTCTTGTGTTCCGCTCTGGTTCAAACTCTGGGTTCAAAAGAGGAGGGTTCAAAAAGGTTTATGTACAATATAATACGCAATACGCCTGGTAAAATATATCAAAATTTTGTTTGGTTTTTACTCGCGGTTTCGCTCGTATTAGGTCGTTACAAAGTATCCTAAATTACTTTTTTCTATATATACATACATACATACATACATATCTTCACGCCAAGTCCCTTACGGGGTAGGCAGAGAGTATCGAGTGCCAGACCTCACGATCCTGACAAACCTGTCTTGCTT
>NJDD01005176.1:59077-71753 GCA_002245505.1 Calephelis nemesis | reverse complement strand
CATCGGTGAGATAAGTTCGACCACGTTTGAATTCATTAAACCATTTGTAAACTGTGGCACGAGATGGGGCTTCATCGTGAAAAGCCAATCGAAGTCTATCATAACTTTTTGGTTGACTTATATGACATCGAAAGTCATAAAAAATCATTGCACGAAAATTTTCTCGGCTTAAATTCATTCTGACGTGCACAGACAATTTTCAATTTGCCGCCAAATCGTAAAACAAATGACAAATGAATGAAATGTAGGTATACTCAATATTATTGGTAAAGAGTTCTATTTTCAAAATTTAAACTTATTTTTTTATTGCCAGTTCTATAAACTTTCAGTTTGGCCCTCGTAAAAGTGTTTTGTTGGAGATATTCGAAAGCGGAACATAGTTTTTGATGTTTAAGCGTAAACGTTCACTAAGATTATATATCTCAAAGTCAATCGTTTGAAAGGTTTACTATATGTTCTACATTTCTTTTATGTATTTTCGTTATTTTGTGTTTGCTGGAAGACATGACATCTCTTAGAAAATAAGCTCGCCTTTAGTTTAATATTATATATTTACTTGTGTTTTGACTTTTGTTTTGATTTTTTTGTACAATAAAGAATTAATAAAAGAAAGAAAGGCAAAACAAAAGCGGTGTTCCCCTCCCCTAACTTTTAAAACAAGAGAATGAAAAATCTAATAAAAATTAATACTACCTCTTTCTGACCGATTTCGGTCACAGCGACTTCAGATTCGAGCTATCGGCCCGTATTATATATGTACTATGCTCGTCTTATCGTGTGCCCTCTGACAGCTTCAAAAGCCAACCATGATAGAAAACTTTAAACATACGTGAGGATACCACAAACATAATTTAATCGCTGAACTGGCCTTAAGAGCATCCCGATTTTCACCAAGGTTATGACCTTCTCTGCCTCTCAAATCTTAAAACCTTCTCATTTACCAAGCGTCTCCACTAAAGACGACTGTTGGTCAATATTTTTTTCTTTTTGAGCAATCACAGTCACAACGCTTTTTGTGTCTGCACAATTGCATGGAAAAGAGAAACTTTAGCGGACAACTTCAAGTCAACGGTTTTTAAAATTAGAGTAATGTAAAACTGTAAAAAAATAGTTTAAATGAAATAAAGTCAACAGTTATTGAGATATATTACATTTATAAAACACAAATTTGACATTTATAATTATACAAATGATTTAAAAACAAAGTAATTTTTTTATTTTTTTTATGATAATGGAAGGCAAACAAGCAGACGATAAAATTCACGCCGCCTAGAGACACCAAAGGTGGTAATGATGCGTTGCCAACCTGAGGCCGGGATGTTAGGCATCGAACAAAAGTAAGTATACCGGCTACCACACCCTCCAAACCGCAACAAGTCATGACGTTATGGCGGCAGGAATAGGTATGGCGGTGATACCAATCCAGGTGAGTCGCTGCTAAACTCTACCTAGTAGGATGTCACGACTCACGATGTTAGTGACGTTGAGCGTATGGTCGCCTTTACGAGCTGCCTGGCAGGAAGTCATGTGGTCTATTCTGCTAAGGAGCCCGGACCAATACGGGGAAAACACATTCATATTATTTGCTACTCTGTATATTTATCTCCAACCTAGGATTGCTAGTACAGAACCGTTAATGTACGAGTTCGACTCGCACTTACACTGTATTTCACACTATGTATAGGGCAATCGCATAATATACAATAAAATCCAAAATGAAAATGTAAGAGAACGTTATCTAGATTACGAAAAAAATATGTCAACTTGTCATATACCTATACTACATAGTTTTATTTAAACCATCGTAAGGCTATTCTTGAATCTCGATTTTATTCAAATTTTTAAATTGGAATCGGATTTGTGTCATTTTGTACCCATGAACACAAATTTTATTGTGTCGGATACGTTATTTTTTTACCATACAATTTTTAAATATTAACATTAGATACCAGAATAAATTTATTCAACACCCTGATCCGGCAACGCAGACATCTAAATATGCTTCTCGAATCAAACCCGAGCCTCGCAATTGGTTGGTGGTGTTAGGAGTGTACGCTAGACGCTAGAACCTCGACCATCGAGGCGTTCGACACAAATCAGATTCCAATTTACAACTTGCTTGAAATCGATATACAAGAGTAACCATATTAGCTTGGAGTACTCCATATCGTCGACTACATTAACAGTTTTGATTGTCTTCTATAACTTAATTATGAAACTGCAGTAGGAACTTGGTTGTGTGCTCCTTTGTATGTTACCGGTATTATGTGAAAATTGGGAAATGTCTATCATTCCTAGGAAATGATAACAATTATTATTAAAACGATCTACGTGACAATTGTCCCGGCCCGTCTAAATGTACGCTGTCCTGAACAGCAGAAGATCCGAACCTACATCGACCTACACTGAGCTGATAAAAGAAAAAAAAAACATATTTTTGTAAGAAATTTTGTATTTTTGATATCGTGTTAAAATGGGTTTAAAAAACCCGTTTTTTTTTTCAATAAAATAATATTCTGTCCAGGATTTTTGTATGCAATCCTGAATCCATTTCCAATATATTTTCTGGTTCACTCATTTTTTTATGATTTTGGAAGGCAAACAAGGAGGTGGATTTCCTGGTATATTATGAAATAGGTTTCATCCTATTATCAACTGAAAGCAGAGTGACTTATGCTCGGATCTTAGACCAGAAGAAACGAGTACGCTCTTTTCTTGAAGGTCTCCAATTAACCGTTTAGGAATATGGCAGCTTATCACACATGTTGGGCTATACGTAGTTTGATTTAATTTAAACCAGTCTAAAGTGCCCCATGTCGCCGGCTACATCAGCAACTATTATTGTGTTCGATAATTTAATCATGAAACTGCGGTTAGGAGCTTAAAAGCTGTTTTGGTCGCGTACTGTCAGATGGTGCAGATGTTAAGGCTCGCTACATACATACGGAATTTGATAACGAATTTTCGGCTTTAACATACATTCATATCTTCACGCCAAATCCCTTACAGGGTAGGCAGAGAGCATTGAGTGCCGGACCTCACGATCCTGACAAATCTGTCTGGCTTCCTTCACATTCATTACCCTTTTTTATACAAACACGCCGTTTTCGGAGACTATTGACTTCACCCTCGGATAATATCTGAGTTATCTGATCGTAAATAGTCACTCGGCTTTAACAAATTAATTAAACTTTGAACAAAAAAAATAAACTTTGGACTTACCTGAAGCTAAATTTCCCAAAATATATCCAACTCCACACAACACACAACAATAAACTGTTTTATTAGCACCAACAATACACACATTACCTACTAAAAACTCAACGTACATTTGGCTTCGTGACCGAAGCATCATCAGGAGAATTCGACTGCACTCCACGAAGATACTCCGGATACCGCCATATTACGTATACATTTTTTTTGGCGAGAAATTGCAAATTAAATAATTTTATTTTGATGTATGTATGGATTTCCGCAAAGTAACGTCTTCTTCTATCAAATATATTTGTAATAACATCCTTAAGTAAATCGACAACCATGTTTTGGGATTTGGTAGCAAGTAAAATTTCTTTTTTGTTTTCTTTGTGCACTTTTCTTAACTTACACACCTTTACGCCAAGTTTTGCGGAGTAGGTAGAAAGCATCAAGTGCAAAGTGACACGATTTTTACAGAACTTCCTAGTTTCCTCCACATAAATTATTATTTTCATACAAACACGCTGGTTTCGGAGATTCTTGACTCCACCTTCGGATAATACCAGAGTAATGGTCATTTAATGGCAACGGGTACTTACTTACCTGCCTCTTAGATACAAATATGTAATAGTTACGCCCTCGGAATTTATTAAGCGAAAGGGAGAAATTATAGGAAGCGGATTAGCGGGGCTATTCATGTCTCTTTAGTGATGATCACTGGGTAAAGTGTACATCAAATAGCTGTCAATGAGGTGTTTTCAGTTTTGTATTTACTATCTCTATCGTATTTCTGTTGGTCAATGGAGATAGCAAATATAAAGCACGTCATTTGACAGCTATTTGATGTACACTTTACCCAGTGATCATCACTAAAAAGATACGGAATCAGGTCTCTGGAGCCCTTTGCATATAAGAGACAGAAGCGGTGTTTACGCTTGGATGATGATGATGTTTCACTGAAGGCTTGGCCGCTGAAGAAAGCGATTTCGCATTATGTTATATTGGTGACATTTTGTTTTAGGTATAACGGGTATCTGCCAGCTGGTGAGAGGGGGAGACGCCGCAGTAAGTTTGTACTGTACCGGCGTCCCCAAGCCAATGGGGTCCGCCGCTCCAAACACTACGTGGTGAAGACACCACTGAATACCAAGGCCATTCTGGACGCCAGCCAGCACTCCATATCGTATACACTCAGCCGGAGCCAGGCTGTTATAGTGGAATACATGGAGGATCCAGACACGGATATGTTTCAAGTAAGTGCCATATTCTTGATACTTTTTTTACATGTGCAAAATATTTATTTTTAGCAAATTGACTTGAAATTTGTGTTGGTATCCTTAGACGCCGTTTTTCCTTTACTCTGGGATGTGTGTTATTTCTGCAGCACACTAACTAAACTAATTTTAAGTTATCGCTGTCTTCATTCTACGAAACTAATAGACAGAGACAAAACACGTTTAGTGTTGTCAGATTAGTTTGTACAGAACATTTCTACAGAGAAACGTTGATTAAAAACGTCACAAGTTAACATGTCCGAAGTAATTTGACACTAATGCTCTTAGTTATTTGTTTATATGATAGCAAAGGAAAGCATAATATATTTGAAATAAATTTAATTGTGTTCAGCAGAAGTACCACCGTTATATTACAATTGTTTGTTTTACTACAAAAATAAAAACTCAGGTGTTAAAGGTAAATTGTAGTTTTAAAGTTCATATTTATTTCCCATATAACGACGGATATGAGTGGGAGTAAGGTATATAACTCTGTTATGAATAACAAGAAGCTATTTCGTATAATATCTAGTTAAAAAAGCGTCATAATATGTTTGTTATGTTAAATGTTATGAGTGCACGCGATTCTATTATTTACTATTTTATTATTTACTAGCTTAGCTGGCAGACGTCGTTTGGTTCTGAATATAAATATAGTATTTTTTATAAGAACTTCCTAACAGTAACTAACTCAACAAAGAATAATAAGCAAAATTAATTAGCGTGATTCGCTGAAGTTAATATTGTTGATAAAGAACTGTTTGTCCGCGATTTTGTCGGTGCAGAATAGTTACAACTTTCACTCAAAATTTCAGCCCCACTTAAGTCCTTTGAGAGTTGAGTTTTGGAAATAAAATATAGAATATGTTAGAACTCGAATCTTCAGCTACATGCCATCGAAATCGGTTCAGTGGTTTAGCCGAAAAAGCAACAGATACACAGATAGAATTTTGCATATATCATATTAATAAGAATAATAACCAGTTTAATTACATTTTGTTTTAAATTTAAATGTATTAATTATAAAGTTAATGCAATAACAATATGATATTTATCTTGCAAAATTGCTCAAAATAATTGTATTTTATATTTCATTGTAGATTAAGATTGTGAAACGTTCACTAATAATTAATTCAATGACCGTATTCTAAGTATATTTTAAACCAAGTAACAAAATACTTTGATAGAATTGTGTTTAAATTGATATCTATATATTAATACGTGATGCCAAAACTTTGGACCCTTTTTACAAAAATTGCGCGAACGCAGAAGCATAAAATTTGGTACACTTATAGTTTATGTGTAGGAGGAGAGCAGAACGCTAATATTTTTCAATAAAAATTAAATAAAATTAGCGTTTTTCAAAAAAAAATGCTAATAAATACATACATACATACACACACACACATACATACTTCACGCCAAGTCCCTCACTACTAAATAAAATGCTAATAAAGTACATTAAATCAATAAATAAAACTTTACCCAGACTACCATGCATTTGACACACACAAACAAATAATATATTGATGATAACGATGAAAGATCACAGAAGGCGTACAAAAAAGTTGGAAACACAGTAGTTGGTCTTGAGAAATGATGATGACGTTCTTATCAACAAGATATTAAAATTTACTATGGTCGAATTTCGACCAAAGAGAGACCACTAGTTGTAATCATTATTCAAATTATAATTTAAAGAGTACACTGTTCGATGTTTTCTTGAGAAAATACTTAAACATGAAATCTTTTTGGAACCTAAACTCAAACAAACCCAAGTTGGAGTTCTTGGTATGTGAAAAACAATACCGAGTAAACAAAAACCTTTGTAAATCGAGGTTAGGTTATTGAATTGTAACAAAGTATCCGAACTCTGAAATGAAAGTTATACAAACATAATCTCCGTCCTGAAAGCATTGTCAGCAATCGGCCGCTATTGTTTGTGTTCGCGTTTGTTTCTTTGCAGACACAATACAGGGTGTTTGTTGAGTTAAGCGATCTGACAGATACTACTAGCCTGTGTTTACGTCTAGACCGGGGAAATGAGATGGTTGTTATACAATAAATGGTCAACCGTTTTAGTTTTTTATATGTATACACGAGGCCTCTCTGGCTTCACTTCACTTTTCACTGTTATGAAAGATTTTAGCGCAGTCTTACCCTTAATAACTTCTGCGTTGTTCGCTATTTTTTTCAAGTTTCATGCTTTTGATCGAGACCTAACATCCCGGCCTCAGGTTGGCAACGCACCATTACCACCTTTGGTGTTTCTAGGTGGCGTGAATTTCTTACCATCAGGAAATACGTCAGCTTGTTTGCCTTCCTATGTTACATAAAAAAATACCGTAACATATCTTCGGTGCGATCTGAAAAAAGACAAATAAATGAACATATTTTCGCGTTTATAACATTGCTATGGATTTCATATTCTGTTTCTTCAAAGGTTTAAAACTCGTGCGAAGTCGCGTGCAACGGCTTGTACGAAATATTAATTTAAGTTTTCAAAGCAATGTCAGAGATCGGGCGCCATTGTTTGTGTTCGCGTTTGTTGTATGTAGACGCTATACAGGGTGTTTGTTCAGATAAGCGATTCAAGCGATACCTTTATGCGCCTGTGACGCGTTTCGTAACGTCATATCGGTCGTGTAAACAAGCCTTATGTGTCGCAATATTTTACATGGGAGTTATTGATTTCATAATTGTGGAAAGTGGATTTTTATTTTTTTATGGAGGAGAAAGAAAAAAATTCTGTAGAACCAAAAGAGGTGAAATGGGATTAACAACCTGTTCATTTGATGAAATCACCTGAACACCACGAGTGCCAGAGTCCAGAGGTCTCATAGTTGCGGTACTGACCGTTTAGAAGTTAGCTCTTGGAGGGTTTTAGGGTGTATCGTCTTGGACATGGCGTCGGTAACTGGCGCCACTGAGGGCGTATTTAAGTATCAGGAATTATTCGGAAGAATAAATAAATAAATATTCCTCAACAAAATACACAAGTTGAATCTAACCCCAAAGTAAGCAAATTATATGCTTGTGTTACGGGTGTTAGTCGACGATACTAATACATGGAAATACTTAAATAGACACCAGTATATATTTAATAATCGCCCGTACCTGGAAATGCGTATATTATATTAATGTTCATTACACAAGTGTCTACCTCCGTCGAAAATAAAACCCGAGCTTCGTGGTTGGTCGTTGTAGTTAGTGTACGCTAGCCACTCGACCAACGAGGCGGTATAATACCACCATGTAGATTGGAAACCACTTTTAACGTTACACACTTTTAATTATATGTTGATCCAATTGTGTTGCGCACTGATTTTTTTTATGATGTTGGAAGATAAACAAGCAGACGGTTTTCCAGATGGTAAGAAACTCACGCCGCCTAGAGACACCAAAGGTGGCAAAGGTGCGATGCTAGTCTGATGCCGAAATATTAGACCTCGAGCAAAAGTAAGTTTACCGGCTACCTTACTCTCCGAACCGGAACACGTCAACGGCGAGCACTGACATTATGGCGGCAGGAATAAGTAAGGCGGTGGTACCAATCCGGGTGAGTTGTTGCAAAGCTCTACCTAGTCAAGTCCTAGTCAGATGTCACGGTGTTAGTGACGGTAAGCCTATGCTTACCTTTTACGGGCTGCCTGGCAGGAAGGCAGATGGTCTATTCTACAAAGGATCCCGAACCAACACGGGGACTCCCTTCAGAACCTATACCTCGTCCTATTTCGATTAATGTCTTTCGATTTATAAAATCAAGAAATAGGTAAAATGTACTACTCGCTTACTAACTTAATATTCGTTTTGTACATGTGCAATTTAAATATAAACAGATTTCAAGTTTTGCTTTTGTCCTCGGTTCTCCTATATGGGGATATTTTAATGCATTTACCACAATGGGACAAATCTCTCAGTTCGTGTGCATGAGACAGATTATTACATTATGTGCTGGAAAGATAATGTAGCGCCGAAGGTATTTGGGATCTTCCTTCTTGTGTGTAATGTGTATTGTTTACGCATACATTTAATTAGCGAAATATTCGTAATACTAGCTGTTATATGTAACACTAGCTGTTACTCGCGGATTTGCTCCCGTGGCAGTTAAAATATTTATTAAATATAGCCCATTTATATTGACTTTAATACATACTTTCATTTCACTCTTTTAGGGGTAGAATTTTCAGAAACTCTTAAATACGTATCTGTTCATTTTAATAAGTAGCCCAAAAATAAAGTTTCATGTTTTTAACTTAAAAAATGACAGACAATGACACCATATAAACATTCAACCCCTGTTTCATCCCATTAGGGGTTCAAATTTCAAAAATTCCGGTCTTAGTGGGTGTCTACTCAATAAAACGTACCTACTCACCAAATTCCATGGCTGTAACTCGTAGCAGTTTTTGCTCGATGATGATGAATCAGTCTGTCAGGACATGTTGTTTGGCTTTGTACGCTATAAATTGAGATGTAAGCTATCCAATCGTTTCAATTGATCAAATTGCACGAAAATGAGTCCATCGCGGACAAACAACGTGACGCGTAATTTATTTATGTTATATAGTTTTGTCCAAGATACAATTTTTGGTCTTTTGTGACTAAAATCGTCGATGAAATATTTGTACGATTTTGAGGTACTTTTATAAGTGAAGTAATTTTTGGTAACAACATACTTAAAATACGTAGGTACTTACAGGTGGTGCCAGTCAGTGTAATAAAATAAGTAATGGCATCTAGGTTTTAATCAAATATGAAACACTTCTCAAAAGAAGCTATTTTCTTCTCATATCTCACAAACAAGTATAAAATGTAGTGTAGAGTAACAAATTGAAATGTATACAAAAAAATTGTTTCCTACAAAAAAACGTGTCTGGAACCGATTATGCGTAAAAATTTATGTTACGTTGTCTGTGTATACGAAGTGTATCCTGGCAATATCTAATCAACGCACATGGGTTACTGCCCCCCGCAGAGAGATGGGAGAACAATGCGTTGGTCTCCCGTGCCTGATACTGCTAGGGTTGTCAGGCTCTAACAAGATGGTTTTGACAAACGCTTTAGTTATAAAATTAAATAATCCATATAAGTTGATAATTCAATCTTAAATGAATGAATGAACTCTTTATTGTGTACAATCAAACTTACAACAAAGTAAATATAAATAAGTATTATCAACAGCGTAAGTTTAAAGTTTGTAAAATGTAGTATACAAAAGGTCTTATCGCCAACAAAGCGATCTTTACCACACAATATTTTTGTGTAAAGAAACTATATTATTTAAACATAAGTTCAAAAGAAAGGTGATTAGATATAACAAAACTATAAGATTAGATAAAAAATAATTTAAATTGTTTATTTATTTTAGTTTTACATTTATGCTACGTATATATTTTTTTCTTATTATCCTTATTTTTAATACTTTACTAATTTTTTTAAGACTTAACAATGTTACACAGTTTAGACGGAAGTAAATGCCATATCAATTATCACAAACATAACTTTGGGTTTGCAAGATTTAAGTAAAGGTATTTAAAGTTTGTACTTATAACTTTACAGCTTCCACGGTAAAATTTGCCCATGGAAATTTGTAGAATTTTTGTGTGGTGCGGAGAGACGCACAAACACAGATTTTGAGATAAACGTGTATTTAAGTAATGTTCTTTTTTCTTTATCTTTTAAGTAACTTGAAGATTTGAAGTCAAACAGCACACAGTATAACATAGAGAGCATCTAATGTTTTGACAACCCTATTTTTTTTAATTAAGGATTTTAAAAAATATATTGTAGATTTTCGCCTAACGATGGCAGTGTTGCCAATTAAGCGTCGCGGTGGATACACATCTCAAGCAAGGAGAACGACCAAACACACTTAAATACATTTTTAAAATTAGTATGGATTTTTTTTGCAAAATATTTGTATTAAAAACAACAGGCAAATCTTGCACGTTACATTAGTTTTTTTGTTTCATAAAGCCAACGGTACACCTGATTAAAATAGAACTACAGCCGGTAGAGCTTTCAGCTTCCGCAATAATAGAAAGAAAGAAAGAAAACTTTTATTAACACACATATTCACTACACACATTACAATAAAAAAAATTTAGTTAAAAAATACTATGCAAGGAACAACAATATACATTGATATACAATGCGAATGTGGATGGATGTAGGTATCCGGGGAAACCAAGGCTGACATTCCACGATCAGATCACTCGGATATTATCCGAGGGTGGTGTCATGAGTCTCCAAAACCGGCGTGTTTGTATGAAAAGGGTAATGAATATGAAGGAAGCTAGACAAGTTTGTCAGGATCGTGAGATCTGGCACTCGATACTCTCTGCCTATCGGCGTAAGGGACTTGGCGTGAAGATATGTATGTATGTAAAAATATTATAAACGCAGTGTGCAGCGCCGTGTTGCTAATGGGAGAAACACTCAGTATATATTGTTAAAGCATAATGCTAAGATAGTGCTTGCAGTTGTGTTTCTGTATTGATATTTTTATATGGTGTGCGCATGATTATCTTCGGTTGCCTGTTCGAAACGCGAAATATGTAAATTTTTTTTGGACAAATGTTTTATATCATGAAATTAACGGTACTCGCGTTTATAAACGCGGAAACTTGGTGTTAGGAGTACTGAGCTTTTTGGGAGGAGATAGGAGATTACGCTGTGTTAGTGCCAACTTCCTGTACATTTTTCGTAAAATTATTAAATTTTAATAACATTTTGTACGATTTTGCTAAATCAGCTAAAGCAAAGTATTCATAAAGATATCAGTGTATCGTGAATTTTTCGTTGCCGCCAATTCTCCCTTAATGAACTTGAGTAAGGAGGCCACCGCGTTACTCAAGACCCTGACATATTTTTTTTGACGACAAATGACTAATTCTGAATAGTGTAATTGATTTAATATTGCAATTGATACAAGCATAAACATGACTTGTAGCATATTTTAACGCCCATGCCAAATATACTATTTTCGGTAATTAAGTAACTAAAGTTTGACCGCCTCGTTGGTCGAGTGGTTAGCGTACACGCCTAACTACACCGTTAAACCGCGAGGCTCGGATTCAATTCTCGTCGGTAGCAGACATTTGTGTGCTGAATATTTAGATGTCTCATTTCTCTGCACACACTCTGCATTTCCGGGTCTTCTGGGTGTTTGTTAACTTTATTCTGATACTTTTTAAGTATAATTTAAGCATTTCTATGTATTTGTATCGTTGTTGACACCCATATCACAAGCACATAATTTACTTAATTTGGGGTTAGATTCAAATTGTCTAACTTGTTTAGGAATATTTATGATATTTATTATATCTGTAATGCTTGCGGGCGTTTCTATTTAGTTTTCTAGTTAGTTAGCAGATAAGGTATTGCTCTGGTAACCCTAGCTGAGATGCAACGTATCCGCAAGTAACAATGACCCGGCCAGTCTGAATCGGTGTACATTATCATTTAACCGATAACGAAGCGATTGACACACATTGCAATTTTTTTTCGACAATAATATTTATTAATTATTAATCTGTTTATCTAATCTGGATCCCAATTAATTATTTACGAATGTATTTGATTAAATTAAAAAAAATAGGTTAGTGGAACATTAGAACATAGTTAGAACAACGTCTGTCGGATCATGTGACATGTTTTTTTCTTTGAACAAAAATTTTAAAGGGGTTTTAGCCTTTGTAGCCTAGTCCACCGCCGCCATTTTGTGTTTTTTTCCTAAATGGTGGCGCACGATAATTCCTATAAATATGGATACTTGAACAAACAAAAAATGTAAAAACTAACATATCCTAAAGCGTCGCGGTACAGAGTTATTTACAATAAAAGAGCGATGGTGAGTACTTGAATTACCTTGCAGAAACAATGTATTGAAATGAACGCCTCTAAGCCATATTAAAAAAAAAATACAAAATGGCGGCCAAGCACTAAGTCGGGCTTCATACAAAAAGGTTCAATCCCCATTATCTAACCTCCAAGTATGTAACTAAATTATATGCTTGTGTTATGATTTATTTATTAACAAAATCCACAGCTAAATGTTATTACTAAGATATTACAGGTTTACTAAGCCTACGCCAATAACGGATTTACATTTTCTATATAATAAAAGTAAAAGTTGTCGTTAATATAAACACACGTGTGAGTGTGAGTGTGTGTGTGTGTGTGAGTGTGTGTGTGTGTTTGAG